>CAMOHE010029449.1:0-12180 GCA_946598075.1 Artocarpus hirsutus | reverse complement strand
TCAAACAAACAGGTGATCTTTAACTTCTCGTGGAAGTGCCTCCAATAACTAAAACTAGTTTCAATATTTTATCCAAACAAACATGTGTAAAAGCTACTTCTATTCCCAAGAAACCAATTACTTAGCTTCTAAAAGCTATACTAGAGTGACTATTGGCCTATTTGATTCATAGGTTCGACCAAAGAATTTGAGCAAAATTTAAATTTTTGTGAGAAAAAATACTGAAGCAAAAAAGTTTGAATTATAATTCAAACAGTAAAACAAAGAGGCTTTTATTAATAAAGTTTAGGAAGTAAAAAGTAATACCTTTGTGCTACGGAGAGGAGGTGCTCATCCTTTAAGAGTACCCAATAATTTAATGTCATGGAAGTCACACTTCCAAGGCTGAGATTCAAAACACTCTTTATGATCCGCAAGTACTTGTGCGCAATACTGGGTCAGACCAAGCAGCATTATCAGATTAGACTTATTAATAATATTAAAAGTCAATCTCTAGTCATAACTTTGGATCAGAACACGCCGCACGCCATGAGCGACACACGCCTAAGACATCGGTAACCAAGTCTATAATGTTGAGAGACATGAATATTTTCACAAGGACATCATATGGAAGTTCAGTCCATGTACATCTGGTGAATCTAAGGCTGTTTTTGTTCCTCTTCATGTTCGAAAAAGATTGCGTCTATAATAATGGAAACACTAGAATCAGAATTTACCGACTCCGTAATAAAAAAGAGAAGAAGTATCAAATAAGGACTTAGTACACTTTCTACGTACATAATTTACAACAAATGAAATATGAAGAAAACCAATGACAATGCACAAATAGAATATGAAGAAAAATAGGATTGGTTGGAGAATATCTAAAAACTTTAAAACAAAGCATGTTGAACCACTTTAGTAAGGTTTAAATTTAAAACTAGGCAATAAGTTCATCCTACAACAAAGTCGTTCAAGAAACATACCTCTTGCAATGAAAATAGCCAAAAATGTAAATTTTCTGTGTAACACGACGACATAGATATTGATGAAGTCAGAATAGTACTCATACCTTCCTAGTTTCCATCTATATGTTCCAAACATCAAGAATCTACCTAGAGGAGAAGAAGAATAAAAAAAAAGGAACTACGTTTGTGGTGAAACATTATTCCTTCCAGACGTAATGTCACAGATTTCTTATAAAATGGGAATGAAACTCATCAATGTAATTCTCACTCAAAAAACCATTTACTAGATTAGGTTTCACTTCCTAGCCTGGAAAGCAAAAAACCTTTTTACAGTGTAATAATCAAACAGGACGTATTTCCACCTCAAATGTTAAGCAAAGAACCATACCTAGGGGCAAAAAATAGAACATCATAACGAGCCGCCACGTGAAAAAAAGGCGTTATGCATGAAACAACCGTACATAGTTGGGAACATCTCGTATTTGTAAGCGAAGCGTCGCAAAAGTTCTATTAGAAATAATTGGAAGAGTTGGATCTATAGAAGCTGCTGTATAGATATGAAGTAACAAATATTCGAACAAACTATTATCACACATCTAAACGTTCTGTTAGAAAACCCAAAGGAATTTTCTTTTTAGGCAATCAGAGATTAACTTCTCCGAACGACATTTTGCAAAATCAACAAAAGAAACGACTGGACTATTGAGCCATGAATCTGTACATGGATTAAGAAGTTATAACCTCAAATTTTCCACCATATATATAGCCATCAAAGCCTGATAACGAATGTGAACAAGCAGAATCGAACTCATGTTGAATCTCTTAAACTATATTCTTCATATCCTACTTTTAATTCCAAAACTCACAAAAAGATCCAAAAAAAAAAAAAAAAAAAAACCCTGTGTCTGACTGACGAAATCAGGTGGTATTTCCACGAGATCTCACCATAAAATCTAACATATTACGCAATCTCAAAAGTAGTTCTTGATTTTCTTTGAAATCTTTTGTGAGTGAAGCCTTTACCAGAAACAAAAATCTAACTAGGTTCATAATCTATCTATTCTTACTCTACAAACATGTCAACAAACAAGCTACATATCTACATGAATTTTTAAAGAGATAAGGAGTAAAATCAAAGAACTTTCTGTAGCTAGCAACAACAAAAAACCTCCTTTCACCAAATACTTCTTTTCCAAAATTTGTTTCACTCTCTCTGGTGAGAAAATTCTAATGCACATATAAGAAAATGAACGAAAGAAAGCGGAAAAAAGAACAATGAGATTAATTGCCTCTTCTTGACAGAAATATTCTTAAGTTTTGTAATAATTCGCTGCACTAATATTTGAAAACTCAGACAAACAAATACAATTTCTTCACTAAGAGTTCATTGGGTTCTTATAGAAATAATCCAAGCTTTCCTTATAAAAAAACTCCATACCATATTATGATATATGTCATGTAACAGCATGTAAAACACGTGTCATTTGGTAGAGATAGGTTAAATTACAAACAAAACCCTGTAGTATGAGTATTGTTTGTTTTATTTGATTTTATTTTATGTCTACGCTTAGGATTCTTGGAAATTAATGCTCCCACATCAATTGTAAATCGACGGCAATTGTGCTTAAAGTAGAAGTGTCATCAATATGAGAAAACTATAACAATTATGATAGCAACGTACCGTTTTGTCAAACGGATAATTATTAACTTCAATGTTTATAGACAAAGAGATAAACTTGAAAAATCAATGGTTTTTACGAAAGACTCCCAAGATCATATGTAATTGTCTGGCCCCTCAACATTCATGTTTAGAACTCTAGCTGTCCTAAAATTTTTTAGATATATAGTTCTGACTCATTTGTAATTAAACTGCTTATTGTTAAATAAAATATAGTACGGAAATGGTTCGTGAGGGTTTTAAAAAGAATAAAACAACAACAAATATAAAAATATTACTATAGAAAGAATAAAAAAATAAATCGAAGATGGACGACACAAATTTATTCTTCTTTTATTTTGATTTTTTTCTTTTTAGATTTTTTTAACTTTGTTCTTTTAACAAATATTCTGTCTATCTAAAAGCCCTTACATGTAGATTTCATCTGAAAATAATAGAGGGACCAAAACATCATTAAACTTGGAGGAAATAGCCATTGCCTATTCTGCCGTATATTTTCTGGTTTTGAGCAACTCTAATAGGAAACTTGGGGTTGGGATATTGGTTTTCGCCTCATAGTTGTAGAAAAGATTAGAAGAAACTAAAGAAAGTTTAGTGATGCACACACTAATATTACACGGGCACACTTAATTTACTAGAATCTAGTTGTATAGTTCAATTCTTCGCTTTCATATGCCTTGACTGGAAACTTAACTTGCATCATCAGAAATTGAAGCGAATGTTGAAAAAGTTGAAAACTTGGGCGTTGGGGAGGGTGGTTTGAACTCTCAAGTTTAAACCAGAGTTCAAACCGTAATTAGTGTCAAGCTCTTACATGCTACTGTGTGTGGTTCAAATTTTAGAATTGGAACTCTTCTCCTATCATATTTGTATAACCTAATCTGATCAATAGAATTTTCAATGTATTGTTTCAGCTATATACGCATATGCATAACAATGCATGTATCAAACTTCCAAAGAAGGTTTCTCTTCATTCTCATACCCCAGCCTAATCTCCTCAAAATCAAATTTTTAGTAAAAACCATCATGAAATGTTCTGCATGTTTGAAATTTTTAGTAGCCAGCCAAAATTTAATCTTACATGAAGGTTAAATTTGGGCGGGATACTAAAAATTTCAAACCTGGGGACCTTCATGATGGTTTTTATAAAAACCATCATGGAAGGTTTGGATGTTTAAAATTTTTAGTATCTCGTCCAATTTAACCTTTCACAACGTTTTTTATAAAAACCGTCGTGAAAAGTTTTGCATATTTAAAATTTTTAGTAGCCCATCAAAATTTAATCTTTCACGAAGGTTAAATTTAAGCGGGATACTAAAAATTTCAAACCTTGGGACCTTCCACGACGGTTTTTATAAAAACTCGTCGTAAAAGGTACCAAGGCTTCCACAACGGTTTTTAGTAAAAACCGTCGTGAAATGTTCCGCATGTTTGAAATTTTTAGTATCCCCCAAAATTTAATCCCACGCCAATAACATGGCTTTTCTTATTTATTCAAAATTTCTCTAATTCAAACCCACTAACTCTCAAACCCCTTTCTCTCTCTAACTCCTCTCCCTACGAGCTAGCCACTGACGAACCCAACCCCCACGACATTCTACCGACTTTGACATTTCTTTGTCACTCTCTCCACGACCTACCTAACAAATTTACCACCGTTCATCTTTATCCCTTGACATTCTACCGACTCCACCATTGTTTGACTCGTCCTTTGTCGTTCGACCTACTCTACAGCCGTTGGTAAATTTCAAACCATTACTTTTAGTTTTAATGTTATTGTTAGTTCTAAACTTAGCATTATTTGATTATTTTAGTGCTATTTAGCTTTACTTTTAGTTTTAATATTAGTTATATTAACTTATTTTTTGTCATTTAGTATGTGTTACATGTATTTGGTGTTTGAAAGAAATTTGAACAACATTTAGCGTTTTGGTGTGACAATAGATTACTTTTTATGTATTTGTGATGCCTAAATATTATTGTGATACCTACCATATGTTTGGAGACTTTTAGAGATTTTTTTTAGGGGAATACAAATTTTCTACAACGGTTTTTTAAAAAACTGTCGTGAAAAATTGGCATTCCACAATGGTTTCTTGAAAAACCGTCCTGGAATCATAAAGCTTCCACGACGGTTTTTTAAGAAACCGTCATGGAAGCCTTTGATTCCACAACGATTTTTCAAGAAACCATCGTGAAATCCTTAGTATTCTACGACAGTTTTTTGAAAAACCGTCGTGAAAAATTACTACATTACAACCCTTTCGTGTGCCAATTTTTATATTATACTACAGTAAAAAACCATCATAAAAACTCCATGTCGTACCACAACTGAAGTTTTCACGGCGGTGTTTTAACTGTCATGAGAGTTTTTCATGACAGTTTATAACCATCGTGGAATTCACAATTTGTAGTAGTGATGGAAAAAAAAAATCTCAACAATATTTTGTGACTGGATTTTGCTTACCATTTTGCTCACTGCATTTACTAACTTTCCATGTATTCTATTTTTATAAAAACTTGTCAACTTGACAAAACAATTAAGGAAAAAAGAGAAGAAACAGCAATTAACAATATTCACTTTTTCAATTGAAAGGTGCTATGCTATCCCCTTCTTTAGATGTGCAACTTTGGTGAGGAAGACTGGTCTAGGTAGCTTCCATAAAGAAATTATTCTAGTAAAGAAAGAATAATGCTAGAGGATAGTAGTGATATTAAATACTATATACTAATAGAAGATGTGTTCCCCAATATGGAGCCCGCCTTATATAAGTTGTGATGCTTAGTACTATTAGTACCTAATGGTGTCAATGTGGGCCAGGGCAAGCAATTTCAAATGATGACATGATACAAAAACAAAACGGGATAAACAAGTTTATATTTCATGTTTATTAATTGGATCATAAATGGGTTGATAGAAATAACATGAAAATAACAAGCTAGATTTGTGCCAGGGTGTTTAACATCTTTGATTAAACAGGCTAAAAATATGTCGATACGACATGGCAAAAACTCGCCCGTTTACTTTCAAGAGTCCCACATTAAAGAAGAATGAGAATGTCTCCTCTTAACTCCTCTATACAAAAGTCTATTTGTTTTACTTTCTCTTCACATATTTTTGTTTGAATGTCACATAATGACTACAATATTATATATATATATATATATATATGTATATTCTAATTTTGACAATCCAAATAGTTAAGATTGAAAAAAAAGGAACACAATTTAAAATTTCTTAGTATTAAAATTAGTGTGTTTTTTACACTAAGAATTTTAAGCTTTAAGGCCTAATAGGCCGTTACTCTATTTGGCTTTAAGAACAGTCATAATCATGTCATATATGGCTTTTAATAATGTCAACCTATCACGACCTGTTTAATAAACATGTTAGTCATGTCATGTCATGTTACCAATACTTTTGAGTTCTTAGCACGTTTATTAATCATGTTGTATTCGTGTTCATACTAATCATGACAAGTCACAATCGTGCTGGTTCAAACACGACACACAAATATAAATTACCAATCATAATTTAGGCTGGGTGAAACGGGCTAGTCAGTTGCCTACATGTTTGGTCCGTACACTCGGCCGACTCATACAAGTACTTAAAAAAACATTTTTCTATATAAAAATGTGAGCTGCCTTGGCCTAGCCCAACTCCTTTGAGCTCCTTCATCAAGTTGGACGGACCCATTTTTTTATTTGAGTTAAAAGGACCTAGAGATGTCAAAATAGACTAGGGTCGGTGGGTTTGCACGAGCACGACACAACACGACACAATTATTAAATAGGCCTAACCTAGCATGTTTATTAAATGAGTTGGGCTTAACGAGATTTTTTGACATGAAGCATGTTAAGGGCACAATACACTAAGAGTACAATACGAGCACGAGCACAAGCGGCACAATAATGGCAGAATATTATTGCTCTTTTATTGTATATTTGTAATAAATTTTTTTCATAAAAATTATAATATACAAATTTTTTTTGTAAATAAGATTTGTCTCATTTAATTTTTCTATACTTCACTTCATTGTAAGTTAAAATTTTGATTATGTCTGATACTCTTGTTTCATATTTATGTGTAATTGTACTATTGGCCACGATTAAAGCATGAGTACCTTAAAGGGCATAAACAAATTTAAATAGGCCATAAGCCGGGCTTGACACCATAAATAAATAAAAAAAAGCACAACCCAATACGATACGATAAATAAATGGGCCGGCCCTAACACGACAGACGCATATTTGGGCCCAATTTAAACAAGTCAGGCCAGACTGACACGTTTGACATCTTTAAATGGACCGGTCTTATTTTTCCTTTTGGCCTACATGGACCAAGCTAGACCAAGCCTGGCGGTCTAGATTGACATGACAAAATTGGTAGATGCTACATTCCTATCTGAATTGAGTTTTAATATGCCTTTGAACAATTGATCATTTCATTTTGTAAAAACATGATCGAATATAA
The DNA here is from genome assembly GCA_946598075.1 of Artocarpus hirsutus. Classification (NCBI taxonomy): domain Eukaryota; kingdom Viridiplantae; phylum Streptophyta; class Magnoliopsida; order Rosales; family Moraceae; genus Artocarpus; species Artocarpus hirsutus. The sequence continues at coordinate 5,081 of CAMOHE010029449.1, read as the reverse complement.
AAGACTGTTTTAGATATTTTAGAATTTTTGAAAAAAAAAGCAGTTCTTTTTTTTTTTTAAATAAAACTAAAGCAATTTATAGGATCTAGTTGTGACAATTGTCTCAAAACCTCCACTTCCCCTTGAACAATAATCCTAGATAGTCAATGAACTTGGCATGAAATTTGCATCTATACATTGCCCAGTATTACACAACAAAATTATTTTTTTGTTGAAATTAGATTGTTATTTTTATGTATTTATTTATTTATTCATTGAAGGGTATAAGCTGCTCAAAGTTGCAAGGAAAATAAAATCAAATAACATGCCTTTGAATAAAAAAGCATTACAATTTTATAATGTAGCTGGACTGTACAACATGGCATGTACCGGTCTCCTAAGGTTACAATTTTATAAGGAGCCCATTACACGCCATGTTTTACAGTCCAGCTACATTATAAAGTTGTAGCCATTTTTTATTCGAAGGTGTTATTTGATTTTATTTTTCTTGCAACTTTGAGCAGCTTATACACTTCAACAATAAATAAATAAATAAAAATAACAACATGATTTCCACAAAAATAAATAATTTAGTTGTATAATACTGGCCAATGTATAGATGCAAATTTCGTGCAGATTTCATTGGCTATCTAGGATTACTGTTCAAGGGGAAGCAGAGGCTTTGAGAATTGCTTTAGTTTTATTAACAAAAAAAAAGTTGCTTTTGTTTTAGAAATTCTAAAATATTTAAAACAGTCTTTTAAATTAGGTAATGTTTTTACAAAAATGAAAATTCTTACTTATTAGTTCCCAGATATTATGTAAAAACAAGTGAAATGTCCAATTGTTCAAAGGCATTCCAAGATTGAATTCAACCAAGTATATGGCATCTACCAATTCGTCATGTCAATCCAGACCGCCTGACCTGATCTAGCTCTGCCCATGTGGGCTAAAAGGAAAAAAAAATACCGGTCTAGTTAGAGTTGTTAAACATGTCGGCCTGGCCCGGCCTGTTTAAATTGGGCCCAAATGTGTTTCATGTCATGTCTAGGCTGACCCATTTATTTGTTATGCCGTGTTAGATCATGCTTGTTTTTTATTTGTGGCTTTGCGCCCTTAACGTGCTCATGCTTTAATCATGTCCAATAGCAAAAGTACAAATAAATAAGAAATAGAAGTATCAAATACAATTAAAATTTTAACTACTAATGAAGTAAAGTATAGAAAAATTTAAATGAGACAAATCTTGTCTATAAAAAAATAGAATATTTTAATTTTTATAAAAAAATTGTCAGAAATATATAAGTAAAGAGCAATAATGATGTGCCCTTATTGTGCCGTTTGACATGCCCTTGCTCATATCGTACTCTTAGTTTGTTGTGCCTTTAACATGCTTCATGTCCAAAAATAGCATCAAGCCCAACCCGTTTAATGAATATGCTGGGCTAGGCCCATTTAATAATCATGCTGTGTTATACCGTGCTCGTACCAACCTACCAAGCCTAGCCCGTTTTGACATCTCTAGGTCCAGTTAACCCGCAAAAAAGAGTGGGTCTATCCGACTTGGCAAAGGAGCTCGATTGAGCTCGGCCAAGCCAAGCCAGCTCACATTTTTATATAGAAAAATGTTTTTTTTTAAATACTTATATGAGTTGGGCAAGTGTGCAGACTCAACATGTAGGCCACTAACAAACCCATTTTACTTAGCCAAAATTAGGGCTTTTAATTCATGTTCACATATTGTATTCGAGCCAACAAGATTGTGGCATGACATGGTTAGTATGAACACAAACATAACACAATTAATAAACGTGCTAAGAACTCAAACATGAATACAAAATGTATACTGCAAACGTTACACGACACAACATGCTTAACACATTTATTGAACAAGCCGTGATGTGTTGGGACAATAAAACCCATATCTGACACAATTATGACTATTCTTAAAGCCAAATAGAGCAAAGGCCTAGTAGGCCTTAATGATTTAAATTTCTAGTGTGAAAAAACACATAATTTTAATACTAGGAAATTTTGAACTGTGTTCCTTTTTTTTTTTCAATCTTTAAATATTTGTATAGCCAAAATTAGGAAAAAAAATGATGGTCATTAAATGACGTTCAAAGATAAATATATGAAGAGAAAACAAAACAGATAGACTCTTGTATAGAGAAGTTGAGAGAAGACATTCTCATTCCTTTTCAATGTGGGACTCTTGAAAGTAAACGGGTAGATCCGTGCCTCATCGTGTCGGTACGTTTACGCCTTATTTTTTGAAATGTGTTAAACAGGCTAGCATAAATACAACCTGTTTATTTTTATCTTTTTCGTACCAACCTATTTGTGGTCTAATTAATAAACGTGCAGCCCAAACATATCTATGCTGTTTCATTTTCATATCATATTGTTGTGCCCGTGTCCAAAATTGTCGACCCAGCCCAAATTGACACCACTAGGTACTAATAGTATAAGCATCACAACTTATAAAAGGTGGACTCCATATTGAGGAACAAATCTTTTATTAGTGTATAGTGCTTAATATCACCGATATCCCCTAGCATTATTATTTCTTTACTAGAATAATTTCTTTACGGAAGCTAGACTAGTCTTTCTCACCAAAGTTGCACAGCTAACGAAGATGATAGCGTAGCACCTTTCAATTCAAAATGCGAATATTGTTAACGGCTGTTTCTTCTCTTTTTTCCTTAATATTTTTGTCCAGTTGACAACTTTTTATGAGAATACAATACATGCAAAATTAGTAAATGCAGTGAGAAAAATGGTAAGCAAAATCCTGTCACAAAATATTGCAGATTTTTTTCCATATTGAAGGCTTAAATTCTAACCCTAGATATAGAAATTGATGTTACACTTATCCAATTATGGCCAGCATTATCTAGACATATGTAAAGAAATGATATTATACATTGTATCTTGAAGAAGAGCAAAAAAAAAAATGTAAAAGACCTCATTATTTTGATACATTATAATCATGTAAACTGACGTGACAAGTGACTGCTTTGACAAAAATTACAAAACTGCTTCCCATAGTCTTTGTCCACGTCAGCAAAGTAAGACTCTACTTAATAAGTGTCAAAGTTCAAGGCCTTGTTAGCAAATTAGAATACCGTTACATTTAAGGTAAACAAGGAGATTAACGTAATTTTGACCTTTTGCCTTTACTAAAAAACCCATGAAATTAGTGAATCAATGCACTACATTTCTCAAATATCTAAAATTTTCAGAGAAAACCACAAAGCTGAAGAATACATTCCACTCGGAGGAGGTAATTCAAGTTTTTATTTTTATTTTCCTGTTTGTTTCATTCATTTTCTCATATGCATTAGAACTTTTTATTACGCTGGAGAGAAAAAAAATTTTTAATTATTATTTATTTTTTAATGTATGGAAACTAGTTGAAAACAACAAAGTGGTCAATGACTGAGTGCCACATGAAAGGTGGCTTCCATGTCCGTTTCCGCATATTTTCACTCCTTTGATGTACTTTATAGGTTGATTTTCTCCTTTAAAATGCAAGAATAATATTGAAATTACAAATCTTTATAGGGAAAGCTTCTGTTTGATTAGACCTCAGTGAAAAACCCAAGAACCTTTTGCAACTTCGATTGCATACAAAGAGGTTGTTTCTTGTTCTTCATGATAGAAAGTTATGGATGATTTGTACGTTGAACCAGTTATGTGTGTGTGTGTGTGTGTTTAAGAGCCGGTTTAAATATAGCTAGATCGCAGATTAATGGTTATGCACCTAACTTTTGTTTTGTTAAAGGCTTTACTAACAAGAGAGTAAAATAGAAAAAACAAAATCTTTAATTGATTAAATGATATTATGAGATGTTAGGTCTTATATGTGCTTTGAGGCTTTCCTTTGATCTTTGATCTTTATCTTTCTTTTTGCTTCTTTTTTTTTTTTTTTGTAATTGTGAGGATTGATTCGTTGTTTTTTTCATTGATTGATTTAAACTGAGTTTGTTTTGCATTACAAATAATAAAGAAAAAGAGAGTTGAAAAAAAATGAAGAAGCAATCTGACATGGGAGAAACCAAAAACTCTCATAGAAAGACACCATTTTTCTTCATAAAATTTGAGTCCACAATGATATCCAAAGTGAAATACAGATCTTCATTCATCCGTCATAACTTTGGAAGGTTTTTATAGACTAGAAAGTAGGGACGAAAGCATATGATTTTCAACATGAGTCTGATAAGTAGGGATTAACATTATTATTCCCATTGCTTCAGTTTTTTGGCAAATAATTTCTATGTATTGGCTATTATTTGTTGGAAGGAAGTAATCCAATTCATAGTTGAGGGTTTTTGTCATGCATATTTGAATATATAATTTTTCCAGATTTTTTATTATTTGGGACCAAAATGATAATACTCAGAAAACCGGGACTTTGATTGTGCGTATCTAGCAGCTTAAGGTCTTGAACCTGTGGAACAGTACTATGATTTACAGGAAACCTCTATTACATTTACTAATCATAGGTTTCAAGCATGAATTTGTTGATGAGGAGATTAAGCTGGGGTATGAGAATGAAGAGAAACCTTCTCTGGAAGTTTGATGCATGCATTATTATGCAAAGGCATAGCTGAAACACTACATTAGAAATTCTACTAATCAGACCAGGTTATATAAATAGGATGTTTAGAATAAGAGTTTCAACTCTAAAATTTGAACTGCATATAGTAGCATGTGAAAGGTTTATACTATTATAGTTTAAACTCTAATTTGAACTCTAGAGTTCAAGCCTCCCTCCAAAACGCCCAAGTTTTCAACTTTTTCAGCATTCGCTTCAATTTTTGATGATGCAATTTAAGTTTCCAGTCAAAGCTTGTGTAAGCGAAGAATTGAACTATATAAATGGAGTCTAGTAAATTAAGTGTGTCCATATTATATTAGGATGTGCATCACTAAACTTTCTTAGTTTCTTCTAATCTTTTCTACAACTATGTGAAGAAAACCAATCTCCCAACCCCAAGTTTCCAATTAGAGTTGCTCAAAACGAGAAAATATACGGCAGAATGTGCAATGGCTATTTCCTTCAAGTTTAATAATGTTTTGGCCCCACTATTTTTTTC
>CAMOHE010029420.1:0-25409 GCA_946598075.1 Artocarpus hirsutus | reverse complement strand
TTTTGAAAAGGTTATAAGACATTCAAGGATTAGAAGGTGAGCAAAGTTGGGTTCACTATCTATAATTAGCACATGGGTTATTGGATGGTTTACTTAAGGTAGACGGGTGGTATACTGCCATTGATAGGTTTACTAGTTTCCAACCAAAGAATTGAAAAATTCATAGAAAATAAAATATAACTCCGATTTAGGCTCATGATAGCTCGTTGGAAAGCTTAGAATGTCTACTTTTAAAATATGTAAACCAATTTACAAAATTTATTTTCATCTAATCCCAGAATTTCAAGAAAGAACTACTACCTATAGAGATAATACAAGGTTTATGGAATGTTAAGTTTTTCTTAAACCCAAAGCATATTATTCTTATTCAAAATTCTAAAACCATTCTAAAATAGGCAGCATGCATCATAATAAATATATTCTTATGAGTTTTATACCAAAATCATCATCAAACCATATCTCTAGCCTTTCTTGCAAATAATGAGAAAACATGCATTAAATATGAAGAAAATACATACTAAAGCCAAGTTTGAATTAAAGAAAACCTACCTCAAAACTCCTTTGAAAAACACCAAAGTTTGGGTTAAAAATCAAGCTTGAATGGACTCCAAAGAAGCTTCAAACATGGCTGAAAATTATAGTTACTTGGCTATAAAGAGAGCTTTACGCCTTGTGTCTTTAGTTAGAAATTGAAGTGAGAAAGGAGAGAATGAGAAACTAGAGAAGAAAGTGGTGATGGTTGAATAAATAGGCATCAAAATAATTGAGGAGCGGGAGAGAATTAAATTATCATTAAAAGAAAATATTATCATGTCTCCCATGGAGACTTTTAGCAAATAATATCAACATAATTGAGGGGGCAAATGGACAAGTTGTTGAAGAAGATGAAGGAAGCATTAAAAAGGTGGTTAATAAATATATCGATGTCTCTTGGTAGTTGAGATGAATTAATTCTATGTCTCCAAATGATAAAGATGCTATTTAATTGAGCATTAATATAATGGGACAAGGTTGGTAGAAGTAAGTGATATGTAGGTTTTAAATATTTACTACGGAGACTTAGTAAAAATACTAAAGTGACATTTTATTCATATGATTTTTATAAAAATCATACCCGTTAAAATAACGGGTGTTTCAGAATACGAGGGAGATTCTTCTCCCAGGGACACTTTAAGTCGGATTGTACCAACTGGATGCTCCATCTACTGCTCAATCCCTCTCTTACTCATATTGTCCTGTAAATAGTGTCAATAGCGTTCAGAATAATGCTGCTAAGACTGTTCTATAGAGTTGTACTTCCACCACTAATAAAGATGTAAGCACTTGTGATGTTTAAGCTTTTTCTAACCGTGAAATAGATGTCTTTACATCTTCTGTGTATAATTCTGCCACTTTGTAGCATAGAAGACCTGGTCACCCTCGTTGTTAATAACGTGGACTTTTGCTCCTCTTGGCAATATGGCAAGTCTCATCGACTCCCTCTTCTCTTGTCAGATTTTCATGCTACTGTGCCTCTTAAAGTAGTTTGTGCTGATGTATGGGGTTCTGCACCTCTTTTGTCTGTCGAGGGTTACAGATATTACCTTCGTTTTGTTAATGATCATACTCAGAACTCTTGGATATATCCAATACGAGCTAAACCTGAAGCTATCATTGCTTTTCTTCATTTCAAAAATCATGTTGAAAGTCTTTTTGATTTGAAATTGAAGTGCTTACAAACAGATTCGGGAGGAGAATTTCGAAGGTTGCTACATGTTTTACAAACTCTTGGTGTGTTATTTCGACATCCATGTCCTCACACTCATTCTCAAAATGGTAGAATTGAGAGGAAACATCGTCATGTGGTTGTGATAGGTTTAACTATGATTGCACAGGCTGGAATGCCATTGAAAATCCGATGGGATGCCTTCTCTACTGCTGTGTTTCTAATCAATAGACTTCCTACAGCTGTTTTGAATAATAAATGCCCTTTTGAAATTGTTTATCACACGAAACTACATTTTCAGTTATTAAAAACCTTTGGTGTAGCTTGTTATCCTTATTTGAGGCCCTATAATCATCATAAGATGGAGTATAGATCTTCCTTGTGTGTTTTCTTGTGCTATAGTTCTGCTCACAAAGGGTATCGTTGCTTACATTCTTCAAGTTGTGTCTATATAGCTCGTCATGTGGTTTTCGATGAGAGTTGTTTCCCCTTTCACTCAAGGATTTCCTAATAACGACTCTCCTAGTTCAAGTTCTAGTGTTAGTTCTGCACTGGAACAGTTTTTGGATCAGTTTTACCTGATTTTAATTCAACCGCTGTTGTTGATTTTTTGGCTCCCAACTCTGGCCTCTCAGCTCCTATTTCACCTAGTTCCGTCAGTTCTTTCTCTCCTACTTCTGGGAATATTTCATCAGGTATTGTTGCTGAAAGTGATTCCTCAGGCACTGTTGCTGCTGCTACTTCTTTACCTGATGTTCATTCTATACCTATTCAATTTCCATTTACTCAATGTCCTTTGTTGACTATTATGCGTCGACCCTGTCATGAGTCTACGCACGCAATGATTACTCAATCTAAAACAGACATTTTTAAGCCTAAAGTCCTCCAAGTTGATACCACTTAGACTCTTACTTGTGATGAGCCAAGTGATGTTACAACTGCTCTATCTGTGCCTCATTGGAAAGCAGCAATGCAAGCTGAGTTTGATGCCTTAATTACTAATGGTACTTGGTGTTTAGTTCCTTATTCAGCTGATATGAATGTTGTTGACAATAAATAGGTTTTTAGGGTTAAACACAATCCTGATGGAACTGTGCAACGTTATAAAGCTCAGCTTGTTGCTAAGGTTTTTCAACAAACCCCTGGTTGTGACTATTTTAAAAACTTTCAGTCCTGTTATCAATCGTTCCACTATGCAAGTTATTTTTACTCCTGCTGTCTCTCGTGGATGGGATATTCAACATGTTGATTTTAACAACCTTTTGTAATGGAGATTTGAAAGAAACAGTTTTTATGACTCAATCTGAGGGTTTTGTGGATTCATCTAAGCCAACTTGTGTCTGTCAGTTGTACAATCTGTCAGTTGTACAAAGCTTTTATATGGACTTAAACGAGCCCCAAGAGCTTGGTTTGAGATGCTTAAAAGGGCTCTTGTTTGGTGGGGATTTGTTAATTCTAAATCTGATAGTTCTCTGTATGAGTTGATCTATATGGATGGCATTCTTATCACAGGTAGCAGCTCCTCCAGAATTCAGTAAGTTGTAACTGAATTAAATAAGTGTTTTGCTTTGAAGGTTCTTGGTCCTGTTAGTTATTTCCTTGGTTTTGAAGTATTTAGAGATTCCTCTGGTCTTTAACTCAAACCAAGTATGTTCATGATTTGTTACCCAAGACCAATATGCTTTTTGAAAAAGTTGTTGCAGACGTATGGCTCCAGGTAAAAAGCTTTTGGTGTCTGATAGTGCCTTATTTGATCAACCTTCCATGGATAGAAGTACTGCAGGAGCTTTACAATATCTGACTATGACTAGGCCCGATATTACCCTTTTCAATCAATAAGCTAAGTCAATATTTACAAGCTTCAAGTCATTGGAAAGCCTGCAAGCATGTTCTCATGTCTCTTAAACGCACTTTATATCGCGGTCTTGTGCTTAGACTAGCCCAAGGTTTTGTGTTAGGAGGCTAATAGATGCGGATTGGGCTAGTTGCCTTGATGATCGTAGGTCAACCAGTGGGTATGCCATTTATTTTGGTGGAAATCTTGTTTCCTGGAGTGCTAAAATGCCGAAGGTGGTTGCTCGATCATGTACTAAATCAGAATATTGGTCTTTAGCTCTTGCTACCACTGAAGTCTTATGGTTGCAAGCACTTTTGCGGTAACTATATGTCTCAGTTGACTCTTCTTGTGTAGTTTTGTGGTGTGACGATATTGGAGCAAGCTCTCTTGCTTCAAATCCAGTAGTTCACTCACGCCCAAAGCATATTGAAGTTGATGTTCACTTCATTCGAGAGAAGATAGCAGCTAGAGAGATTGATGTACGTTTTGTGCCAACAGAAGAACAAATTGCAGATGTTTTAACAAAACCATTGTACGAAACTCGTTTTGTATACTTTAGGAACAAACTGTCTGTGGATAAATCCTCGCCCAGTTTGAGGGGAAGTATTGAGAATAGGTAGAAGAGAATTAGTTAATAGTTAGTTACAGACAGATTGTTAAATCTGTTATGAGTTGTTGTTATAAGCTGTGTACTTAATATAAATACCAGAGTTCTCAACGTATAGTTAGTGAGCCATTTCATCAATTTCTGTTTCCTAGACAATTCTCTCTACGTGTAAAATTTTTCTCGCCAGTTCATCAATTTCTTATTCCTACACTATTCTCTCTCCGTGTAAAATTTTTCTCTCTACTAAACTCTCTTTCTCAAGTCCTTTCTAATATACACAACTCAAATAATTTTCTTCCTATGGGTAAAAAATTTAAACTCAAGACGTCAATTCTATAGTAGGTGTAAAATTATCATTAGTTTAAAACTGTAATTGCTCAACTCAAGTGGTTTTCTTTTTATTTTTTTAAATTTTAACTCAAGTGAAATTTTTTTAAAAATAAATATAGAGAAATTGAGCTGGGTTGCTTCTTTATAGCATTTTTAAAATAAATGACTATAATTTTTTAAAATTAAATAAATGATTACTTATTAGCGATAAACTAAGTTTAACTGATAATTTTTTTGAGTTTATCAGTATTAATTTATCATTCATAAATGATCAATTATTAAATTTTAAAAAGTTATAATTATTTATTTTAAAATTATATTTAAAAAAACTATTTATCTTTATATCCCATATAATGTAACAAAAATACAAACAAAGTGACAAACTAATTGACTCTTGGAGTTTTCTCTCAAAAAAAAAAAAAAAAAAGACCAGTGGAGTTTCCAATAAAGCATGCTCACACTCGTATTGCTAACGCTGACCCTTCTCACTTAAAAAAAATAATTAAAAAAGAAAAGAAAAGAAAAGTCATGGTTAAACACCTAAGAGAGAATGTGATGTTATGCGCGTTAGGTTGTCAAGCAACAGGTCACGACACCACGAATGATATAACACGCGGGGGACACACCCCCACTCCATTATATATACAAACCGAGTAAAGTTGGTTTCTTATCCTCTCTCGTCCCAAGAATTCTCAAATCACACCTCTAACCCCTCTTTCTCTCTCTCTTGATCCTAATTTTTCTCAGAGGCCGTTTGCTTTCCCGCGAATTGTTCACTGCCCATTTTTAGATTTGCTGATATAATTTCGGTATTTCCAACTTGAGGAAAACCTCTCCTTCGCACGGCTAGCGCAGAGCAAAATTTCTGTCTTGGTGGGGGAATAAGGACATGGGTCTAATTATGTCTAAAAATATAGAAAATTTAATTGTCTCCTCTTTCTTCCACGAGAAACTCCGTGGGAAACTATTTCCCGTTCAAATTGAGAGCATGGTCTCCATGGTTTCTCGCTCGGGAAGGCAGTTGCAGCGCTATGATGAGGGTTGTCGCCAAGTCGTAGGGTGTGTTCCTTTCTCTCTCTCTTCAAACTTTTTTTTTTTTGGGTGACAATTTGAAGATTTCTTGGTTTAAATCTTCAGGGTTTTGAAAATTTTCAACTGGGCATTTGTTATATTATTATCTAATTTTAAATTGTGGACTTACGTGATTCTTCTTTTGGGTTAGGAGAATAATTAGTGATATTTTTTCTTTTTCGTTTTTCATTTTTAGACAAATTGTTAATTGTGTAACTTGAAATTATGCAGATGCATACCTTACAGATACAGCAAAACCGATCAATTTTCGTCGTTGGAGGATTTAGAAGTCCTTGTTATAAGTTCGCAAAAGGGTCAAGGAATGATGTTCCCAAAGGGAGGTTGGGAGCTTGACGAATCCATGGAAGATGCTGCTCTAAGAGAGACACTAGAGGAGGCTGGTGTAAGAGGCATAGTTGAGGTTAGTTTAATATATGCAAAATTTAACCGTTTTCTTCTACTTTTTAATTGAAGGAGACAAAAAAAAAAGTCAAAATTTTGCACCCAAATATCTATTTTCTGATTCGTTTGTTGTCTTGTCTTTTCTACTTTGCAGCGTACGTTGGGCAAATGGCGCTATAAGAGCAAAAGGGGTGGCATACTTCATGAAGGTTACATGTTCCCTATGCTTGTTCAGGAGCAATTAGACTTGTGGCCTGAAATGGACTCAAGACAACGGAGATGGGTATGTATAATATGGAAACTTCTTTTGATTTTGGCTGCAAACATATTTACCACGTTGTTTAAAAGCTTTCCTTCTTTCTTTCTTTTTTGGGTGTTTGTCTTAATATGTTTGGTTTTGGTATTTTCTATTTTGCAGGTGTCAGTTGCTCAAGCTAGGGAAGTATGTCAACGATTGTGGATGAAGGAAGCTTTGGATGAATTAGTTCGTAGACAAACTCAGCTTAAAGAAAATAACGAGAAGGATGAAACAACAACAACAACATGTACATAGAAACCCTGCTAAACGAAAAAAGCTTTCATTTTTTTTTTCTTTTTTGTTTTGGCGTCAGGGGGCTACGGATTTGCACAAGTTGGAGTTCTTCCCGAGCACTTGAAAGATTAATGCCGGGAAATTGAAGAAATGATATGGTTTTGATACCTTCCACACGTGGTGGTAGTGACTCCATCTTTGGTTGTTGAGTTTAGGTGTCGACACAATCCACAAACTTGATTGGCGAACACAACGTAGTTTAAGGACTTGGAAGCAGAAATATCCTGCTAATGTACAAATTTTGATTCGTTCTTTTTATTCAATTGATTGATTGTGATTCTTTTCTTTAAACTTCTTTCATTGTAGTCTCTTTCCAATTTCAAGCACAATTGCCTTCAGGAAGTTTGCTTACACAATGCTCTTCCCAGCCAAGAAAAACGATAATGATAATAATTAGAAGGAGCTTTCTATTGCCATAGTTCATGTTTATAAACATTAGATCGAATTAAAATCACGTCAAACTGAGAATGTTTTGCTAACAGAACCTTATGCAGATCTTACAGTTTTGAACAAAAATTTGGTAGGATTTGATTAAGTTCTCGTGTTAAGAAACAGTGTCTTTTACTTTGTCATCTACTTTTTCGTCCAATAATGAGTGAGACAATAAGAAATTTACCAAAAAGTTGGGAACAAATAATAGTATAAAACACAATCTTCACATAGATTATTACCAGTTGAATAGATGGATTGGAAAATACTAATTTCATACGTGCGATTACAGCTTTGTAAAGTTAAGTTAAAACGTGATTTCAACGTAAGATCAATTGTTATTGCCGTTGAAATTGGTGTCCTATAAGCAATAATATTGTACATATTGTTAATAAATAAATAAAACGGCATTTGTAATTATTTTGGTTGCTTGTATATATTATAAATAGTTTTATAAACATTAAGAAAATTCCATGATTATTTATGACTATAATTTTGACATATAAATGTTATATGCTAAAGGATAAAATTTATTGATAATAATCTAAATAGTCCGAAATAATTAATTAAAGTTTGAGATCTTTAATTAAATATTACAAGTACGGTCTAATCTCATTTAGAATGAAATAGCCTTATCCAAGCTATTAATATAGAGATATTAAATTGAAGGTACTTTATATAATGAGATTATATAAGACTAGACTAGTTAAATTATGAATCTCTAAAAATCATCTGTTATCAATAGAGTATTTAAATTTATCACTATGATGATCATATATGTGAGAGTCTTAATCTTGAGTATATATTAGACTCTTGGCTATGAAATTATATTTTTTGACTTGCAAGGTAAGATTTATCTAATTACAGATTATAACTTAGTATCTTAAAAACATGATGGAATAAATGGCTGGAAATAATATTATACAGATACGAAATCCATTCCTTATGAAAGTTAGAAAAATAACTCTCTTAAGTGATGATTCGAGGTTTGAACAGTAGAACGCTCGTTCATAAAAAGATTATAAATTAATTGTTCATTAGAGAATTATTGAAACTCAAAAAATAAAGATGTAATAAGAGAGGTAAATGAAAATTAAACTTAGCTCTTATTATGAACTATTTATGGAGGACTGACTTACATGTAATGATTGTATCAATGGACTGCTCTCTAATTTTCTTTGAGTAATTTTTACTATAATCTCAAGATTTCAGTTTTAGTTTTTTAGTAGAGTAATACTGATACTAATAAATTTGACACATGAATTAAAGAGTTTAATTAATTGTCGAAATTTATTGGAGCTTGGGTTATAGGTCCATAGGTCCCCAATGCCACCTCTATAACACTGTATTAGATTTAATGCATAGGATGAATTATATATATATATTTAATTCAAAATTATTGAATTTTGAATTAATTATTTTACAATTGAGATATTATTTGACACAGAAAAATGTTCTCTATGATACATAATATAATATGATAAATTAACTATGAGATTAATTAACTATGTTTTTAAATTAATTAATTGATAATATTTGAATAATACGATTATTTAAATATAATTTTAATTTTGTGTGCGACACATATGTGGTAGGACCATATTTTGTTTTTTTCCAACAGACACAAAATTAGATTATCAATTAATTTAAAATCTATTCATAAATAAATATGATTTATTTTGAATTTAAATATATATGTATATGAGATTTTATTATTTTATACATAAATATATTATATATATATGCGAAAATCACGTTAACATGACTTTCGTAAACTTAGATATATTATATATATAATTAAAGAACGTGAACGCATATGTATCATATATATCTATAAAATTTAAAGAATCACGTTTATGCAATTTGTTTAAAATAAAATAAAAAAAAGAAGGGATAAGAAATATGGAGTATATCATTTTCTTATATATTTGATAGTGTGAGTATTTGATTCACTCACTTGATTATTTCAAATTTAAAATTAATTAAAATTAATTAAAAAATAACTACCTCCTTAGATATAAAAAAATAGAGATAACAGTTATCTCAATATCTTTTTTTACGTAACTTTTATAGAACACTTAGAGAGAAAAACTGAGTGTTATTTTTTTCTGAAAGAAAAGGTCTGTTATCACATGCTTTGAGCACATAGCAGATCCAATAAAGTGTGAGATTAATTTATTCCTACATTTAGACGCCCACTTGTCTTTTTATTGGTATAAAAGCCTAGTTTGGAATATAATGTTATCAAAGAGGACAGCTAGGATACCCTGATAGGTTTTCAAGAGGTTTGCAAAAAATTCTTCAAGCTTTCTATTATTAATTAAAATTATATAGCTATTCCTAATAAATAAAATTTTCAGAAAATTTTTGTTTGTTAGCAATCCGTTCCTTTTGTTGTGTTTCATATTTAATTCCATCAATTTCGACATCAATTTAGATGGCCAAATTGATAATTTAAGATGGAAAAACTAATTAGTCTTGTATTTAGAACATGACTGGGGCTGGGGGATGATATAGGAGAAGTTAGGTCTAGTAACTATATGAAATATTACACATGAGCGTTCTACAAGCCTTACCTGACCATTTACTAAGCCATAAGCATATCAAACAATCTAAACTAGATGCCAACTGACGAAGTTTTGTGGTGTGATCATCGGAATCATTTTTAAAGCCGTAACGGTATTTTGGTCATGTCATGAGGTCGATTTTCCTACCTATTTTCATACAAAAAGTGTGATTATGATTTCATGATAAATCTAGTTTGTTTTTATATCACTTAAAGTTTGGTCATGATTAAGAAATGAATTTCATTATTTAAACTTGTTTTGGGATGAAAATACACAATTCGAGATTTTTTTGGAAAAATAGAAAAAAGATTTTTATAAAAAATATTTTTGTATGTTGTTCACATTATGTTACGGATGTCTCATAAAAAATTTCGGGTTTAAATAGACTCTTTTTGGCTATCTATAAAATTTTCACGAGATGTCATTCTTGCAAATCTTAAAATCGATTTCAACTTTGCTGATTTACTTGAGGATGTGTTTAAAGTTGAAAACTTGCATCAATGTTTGTTTATATGCACTAAAACAAATTCAAGATTATACAACCTTTATTTAACGACCGTTTCTCAAAAATTGTCGTGATAAGGAAAAAAAAAGAGGCAAGTTACGCTCGCAAACACAAAACCGTTATGGTAAGTGTAGAAGCTACCACAACAGTTTTTTAAAAAACCATCGTGGTAGCTTTGACTTACCACGGTGGTTTTTTAAAAAACCGTTATGGTAGCTTCCGACTTGCCATGACGGTTTTTTAAAAATCCATTGTGGTAGCTTTCGCACTTACAACGACAGTTTTTAAAAAACCGTCGTGGTATCTCACTTAAAAAACAGTAGTGGTAAGTCAAGCTACTATAATGGTTTTTTAAAAAACCATCGTGTTATCTCACTTAACAACCTCTTTCCACCTCGACAATCAAACACAAATAAGAAACTCACATCTAAAAAACGAACATAGAACCCTCCTAAACAACTGCCGCCATCCCTCTCTGCCTCCACACTTCTTAATCTCATCCGAAATTGTAAGTTTTTTGTTAGAAATTTGTTAAATTGTTGTTGATTTTATTGTTTAATTAATCCAAAATTGAAAAATTGTCATTGATTTTGTTGTTTATTTTATGATTATTGTGTTGTGGATCACGGGTTTGATTTATTTGTTTTATAATGGATATGTGTAATTTGTTTTATGATGTGTGATGTTTTTGTTTTATGATTAGATTGAATATATATGGTGGGTATGTATGTAATTTGTGAAATTCATTTTAATTGAATATTTGCTATTTATTATTTCGATTTAAGACTTGCAAAATGGATAGGAAATGGATGTGGGATTTTTGATTGTCTAAAGAATATGTGAATGGTGTAGAATATTTCTTAAATTTTGCCAAAAGTCATGCCAATGGTGATAAAATTCGGTGTCTTTGTGTTTAAAGTGGAAACCATAGATTGCATCCAATTTCAATTGTTAGAGGACATTTATTCCGAAATAAAATTATAAGTAGTTATCAAACGTGACAATTCCATAGTGAGTCTAATTTCAATAATCCAACTTTAGTAAGTAAAGGGAAGGAATCTATTGTAGAGGATAATATTAATGATCACGACAATATGATTGACATGGCCAATGATTTGGAAGAACACTTCGTGCACCGTCCAGATGTATTTGAGGCAATGATGAATGATACCGAGACACCTGTGTATAAGGGGTGTACCAATTTCACCAAATTGTATGCTTTAATTGGATTATGGAAGTTGAAAGCGTCGGGTGGGTGGTCAAATTCTAGTTTCACAAAGCTTTTGGAATTTTTAGGAAGGCTTCTACTAGAGAGTAATAAATTGCCAACTAGTATGTATGAGGCTAAGAAGACTTTGAGTACTTTGGGAATGGATTATGAGAAAATTCACGCTTGTGAAAATGATTATGTTCTCTACAGGAATGAGTATAAGGACGAGAATTATTATCCAGTTTGTCAACAAGCAAGGTGAAAGAAAGAAAATGAGCCAAAAGACGGCAAAAATAGAGTGCCAAAGAAAGTGTTATAGTACATCCCACTAGTACCACGTTTGAGGCATTTATTTAGAAACCCAGAACATGTCAAGAATTTGACATGGCATCATGATAAACGGATGAACGATGGTATGCTTAGACACCCGATAGATTCACCACAATGGAAGATTTTTGAAGTCGATCATTTAGACTTTAGTGCGGATCCAAGAAATATACATTTCGCTTTGTTGACGGATAGAATAAACTTACATGGCAACATGAGCAGTAGGTAGAGCAGTTGGCCTGTAACACTTGTTAACTACAATCTCCCTCCAAAGATGTATATGAAACGAAAGTTTTTAATGTTGCCTTTAGTGATTTCAGGTCCTTATTAACCAAGCAATGACATTGATGTATACTTAGCACCGTTAATCGATGACCTAAAAAACTTGTAGGAAAATAGAGTCAAAGTTAGAGATGCTTATCGAAAAGAGACATTCACACTCCGTGCAATGTTGGTATGGACAATTAATGACTTCCCCACATATGGCAATTTATCTGGTTATTTAGTGAAAAGTTCTATTGGTTGTCCTATTTGCATGACGAAAACGTCTCACAAATGGTTGAAGAATGGTAAGAAAACCATTTTTCTTGGTCATAGAAGATGATTGCCAAGAGATCATCATTACCACAAACAAAAGAAAGCCTTTGATGGCAACAATGGAGAAAGAGACCTTCCTCATCTTTTGACATGTGAACAAATATTTAAAATGGTAAAAAATATAAGAGTCGTATTCGGAAAGAGAAAACGAGGTAAGGACAGGCCACCGATTGATGGACCATGGAAAAAAAAATCAATATTTTTTGATCTTCCATACTAAAAGACACTTTTTGTTCGTCATTGCTTGAATGTTATGCATATTGAAAAAAACGTTTGTGAATCCATGGTTGGCACGTTGCTTGACATTCTGAGCAAGACTAAGGATGGTGAAAAAGATCGGTTGGATCTCATGGAAATGGAGATTAGGCCTAATTTGTTTCCTGAGAAAAGAGGAAACCGTACTTACTTACCTCTAGCAAAGCACATGTTATTAAGAGCTGAGAAGAGAAAGCTTTGTGAATGGCTTGCTTCGTTGAAAGTGCCAGATGTGTATTCTTTGAACTTTAAAAAGTTGGTGTCGGTGAAGGATTTGATACTTATTGGCATGAAAACACACGAATGTCATGTGTTAATGCAACAATTACTATCACTTGCTTTGCGGGGAATTCCAACAAATGATGTGAGATTTGCAATTACCAAGTTGTGCTCATTCTTCAATTCAATATGCTCCAAGGTAATTGATCCACTTATGCTAGATTCACTGCAAATGGAGTTGGTGCAAACCTTATGCATGCTTGAGAAGTATTTTCCACTAACATTTTTTGGCATCATGATTCATCTAACGGTGCACTTAATACGTGAAGTTAAGTTATGCGAACCGGCGTATTTGAGATGGACGTACCCATTTGAAAGATATATGAAGGTTTTGAAGGACTATATGAAGAATTGAAATAGGCCAGAGGGATGTATTGTAAAAAGTTACATAGTTGAAGAATCGGTTGAATTTTGCTATGAATACCTATCTAATACAGACGCAATTGGGATGCCTAAGACTACAAACATTGAGGCTAAAGGACTATTTACTGGCAATCCTTCATCAGTAAATCAAGAGGAGTGGGAGCAAGCTTATCTTTATGTTTTGCACAATGCTAATGAAGTGGAGCCTTTCATTGAGGTGCATATGAAGGAATTAAAAAAAGCAAACCAAAAAAAGCAAGAAATGAGAAGTGGTTGCAAGATGAACACAACTAGACCTTTCGATAAACAGACATAAATTATCTAATCCTATCGAATTTTCAACCAATCTGATAATCTGACACAAGTCATCAATTATTAAAAAAGCACGCTGTATTGTTACAAGATTTTTGTGAGCTAGCAAAAGGGACTTGATGGACCTATATAGTTTAAGCTCTCGATAATATGAAATCCAATATCCTAGATATACATTTCATAATTATCAACTCTAACGCTACTCTACTAAAAGCTTAGAGCTGGACTCTCGAACTATATAGAATTACGAAGCCAGAATAGCTAAGTCTCCATGACATATCATAATTTATCATATCCTCATAAGATCATTCATAATCGGCTTAAAGATAAGTTCTGTCTTACCTTCCCGATTATTTTTCTCTTACGTTCCATTATCTCACCATCGAAAAACTTACAATCCAAAGACAATATACCATTCGGTTACACATATGTATCGAAATGGTTGAGAACTCCAGTTTTTTAATTACGAGATAACGCATATAAAAGGATATCACTACTCTTGAAGAGGAGCTATAGATTCCATATCTATGAATAATAGGTCTATGCTATTAAGAGTCATGCCTCCAACGTACTAGCATGTGTACCACTATCAAAAGACATAAATCAAGACAACGGGCCTACTATTTATCTTAGGATTAAGATATAATACATATGATTGTCTAAAGTGAATCGATTTGTCGAGATAGAATTATTAATCCAAATCAATTTACGTTATGTCCCGATCCAATATCTCGTCACCTATGAAAATGTGTCAATGTTTCTATTCACAGAGTCTACCTTTGTTAGTCAAGACAAACCATCTCCTATTATAGATATAGACAATATAACAATCTTTGCATGAATAAAACACCCAACTTTATTCTCTCGATTGCTGACCTTATGATTTAGACCGTCACCTTAAGAATCGTGCCTTCCATATAATCTGTCCATCATATGCCCAATTCATAAAGGTTTAGACTGACAGTCTCAAACTATTATTTGCTTAACATATATTCAACAAATACGAACGTAATTCAACAAATATGAACGTAAAGAGAACAAAATTTGGTATATGAATAATAAATAAATTCTTTATTGATAAAAAGTCTCAAAAAATATATTACATTTTTACTCATTAACGCATACATGTCCAACACATGTAAATATAAAAAATTCTTAAGCTACTTTGTTAGACCATTGGCTATTAAAAAATATAATATTAACTTGATAATACAATATTACCACGTAAATACTATATTTATACTACATATAAAAATTTACTAATGGTATTACCAAACATCATTGGTGCCCACGACACCATCGGTGGCTGCAAAATGCAACCACGGTAAGAAGGACCAATTACAATCTAAATAAAATATACATATAAGGAAGGAAAACTCATGAGACAAAAGAAAGAAAACTAAATATAAAATCAAAACTTTTTTATTCTCTATTTTCTTCTATTTTCCCATACTAGAAATAAAAATGTTGAAAAGTACAGAGCTGCAACCTCAAAATCCGTACAATTTCCAGACATTAGTAATTAGTTAGCGCATATTTGATTTCTACCTCATGCTCTTGCCACACTTCGGAGCGGCCACCGACATGGTGTTGACGTGAAGGCCCTACCGGAGCTTAGAGCTTGTTGTCACTACCAGATCTTCGTCGACGGCGATGGAGAGGACAATCTCATGCTTTGCTTATGTGCTCGATGGATCTTTTGTCATGAGCACAGTGCGATCTCATGCGCTGCTTATGAGCAATCTCCCGCATAACTTAGATGCGATCTAAGGCACAACTCTAGCGCAACTCAGACACAACTTCTAGCACGATCTCTAGTGCAGCTCAAACGCAATCTAAGGCGTGATCTCAGGCCATTATCGCAATCTTGCAATCTGACTCTGATGAAGCTTCTATTGACGATGCCGATGAAGGTCCCGTGGACGGAGGATGGGAGAAGAATGGAATCAAGAGGAGAGAGAGATATAAGAAATTAGAGAGTGTGGGGAGACATAGTGAGGTCAGAGGAGAGAGAGTGAGGAGAGAGAGAAGCGGCGAGAAATGAAAGAGGAAAGAGAAAAAAAAAGATTGAGAGTGAGGAGAGAGAGAGAAACAAAGATAAAAAAGGGACGAAAAATGAAAGAGGAAAGAGCAAAAAAAGATCTGATTTAATATAGGGATATTTTTAGGTGTTTGCACGTGTAAAATACTAAATTATGTTGAAATGATATTTTTTTTTACTTTTTCAAATCATCTGACATAGTTTACTACAATCCTTATTTTTTGTGTAATTTTTTTAATAATAATAATAACGATAACAAAACAAAAAGAAAAAAAAAATAAGAGAGAGAGAGTTTAAAACACAGCGTTGGCATCAACAGGAGATTTGAAAAAAATGAATTTACGAAAAAAAAAATTTTTGTCAATGATTTTTTTTTTTTGGTTTTTTTCATCAAAAAACAAATTTTTTAAGCAAAAAAATTACACCAATTTTTTTTCTATCTTATTTGAGTTCCGTTTTTTACTATAATTTTTTTTCTTATTTTTTTAAAAAAATTAAGACAGTTTCTTTTCTTAAAAAAACTTATGTTTAAGTGTAAAACAAAAATCATTTCCCTAATTTAAAAATTTTTTTGGTCTTTTTTTCAAATTATTCCCATCAAAAAGCGGGTGAGCGACGGAGAGATAAAAGACGTCTCTAGTAGGTTTGGTTTGGAGTTTGGACGACGAACCGGGGAGGAAGAGAGAGAGAAAGGGCAAACGTCAATTGGGTACCATGGGTAAAAACCATTCCTTCTTTCTTCTTCGGTTTTACCTTTTGTTTTCGAGTTGATTGTTTTTTTTTTTTTTCTATTTATTTTCTTGTTTTCGTCCTCCCCTAAATTCTTTGTTTTCCCCAGCAAATTTTCTTCCCCGTTTCAATTTTCTCTCTCCTTCCCAGTTTTCTGGGAAACTAAAGTCGGTATTTTTTTGGAAAAAAAGACCGAGCACAATGTAATCCTGTTTTTTGTTGTTGTTGTTCTTCTTCTTCTTCTTCTTCTGCTTCTTCTTCTTCTTTTGGTTCAGAAAATAGAAGTGATGGGTTTTTATATGTATGAATTGCAGACGCAGATATGGAGGATTATGGGTTCGAGTACTCGGACGAGGAGCCTGAAGAACAAGACGTCAACATTGAGAACCAATATTACAACTCCAAAGGTTCTTTGCTCTTTAGATTTCGCTTAATTTTGGAATTTCATCCTCGTGTTTTGCTTTAGTTTGGTTATCCATTAATTATATTATTTTCGTGCTTATCTGCAATGTTTTCTTCACTGGAGATAGAAAAGTGAGGAATGGAGTTTGGTTATGGAGTTATGAATTAAGGAGATATTGGTAAACATACAGATATTGATGCCAAAAAAAAAAAAAAAAATCACTTCTCTTTGAAAAAAAAATTAGAAGTTTCTTGAAAAGATATTTTCTATAGAGGAAAAGAAATAACTGTGGGTTATTAGCATCAATATATTCCCAATATTGAGAAAGTATGGACAGTTCCTCAACACTTGGAAATAGGTTTTCTCCTTGTCTCTGTGTTGGTAGTGGCATCCTTGGACACTCAATAATATCGATGTATTTGGTGACACTATGACTGTGTGTTAATAATATTGCTCTTTATCTCTGTCCTTCGTGGGAATGACATTAATATTTTGCAGTTGCTTTGTAATGCTGAGTTTTCTTTTTCTGAATTCAAAAGGTTTGGTTGAAACGGACCCAGAAGGAGCTCTTGCAGGATTTGCTGAAGTAGTTCGCATGGAGCCCGAAAAGGCCGAGTGGTGAGTGCCACAAAATCTCATCTTTGTGACATAATGAGGTCATTGCGATTGGCATTTTGGTGAAATGACCACCCAAGTACACTTACATAATGCATTGTATTCAATCATGCGGCATGATCGTGAAATCTTCCTATTTAAGATAGCAGATAACATATAATAACAAATATTTCATAAATACTAAAATTTTTGTAGTTTGTTTTTATCATAACTGAAATAAAAAAAGGACAACTTCCTTCTTGTTGCTTTACCGGCTCTTATGTTAAACTTATTAATTGTCTTGGTTGGGATATTGATTGTTGTTACACTTGTTTTTAGGGGCTTTAAAGCTCTTAAGCAAACTGTCAAGCTCTACTATCGTCTGGGAAGGTATAAAGAAATGCTGGAAGCATACAGGGTGATGTTGACATACATCAAATCTGCAGTGACACGAAATTACAGCGAGAAATGTATAAACAATATTATGGACTTTGTCTCTGGTTCAGCAAGTCAAAACTTTAGTCTTCTTCGAGAATTTTATCAGACTACTTTAAAGGCACTTGAAGATGCAAAGAATGAGGTAAGCTTATAATGTTGTCTTGTGTAGTCATATTGTCTTTAATATCAAATGCAACATTATGTTTTTTGTTGTGCAGAGACTTTGGTTCAAGACAAATCTCAAGCTTTGCAAGATCTGGTTTGACATGGGTGAATATGGGCGAATGACTAAGGTAGTTGGTCTGCACCTGATACTATTAGCTTTGTGTTTGTCTGATATGTGATGGAGAACTCATGGGAATAACTGGTGTGACATCATTAGATTTTGAAGGAACTTCATAAATCTTGTCAAAAGGAAGATGGTTCCGATGATCAAAAGAAAGGAAGTCAACTTCTGGAGGTTTATGCTATTGAGATTCAAATGTACACCGAGACTAAGAATAACAAAAAGCTCAAGGTAAGATCTCAATTTCCACTCCCATGGTCCTGGAGTTTAAAATTATGCTTCTTTCTTACTTTTTTTTAGTGAGTGAAATTAAGATGGGTTCTTGTATTGCTTTTACTGATGATTAGTTGGCTCAGTTCAAAGTGCAATTTCTTTTTGTTCTCTTTATTTTTTACATCACAGATTAGTTCATCTCTCTGATCATATGTGCCCTTTTGAATGAGCTGCATGTAATATTGTGGATCAATTGCAGCAATTGTATCAGAAAGCTCTTGCAATAGAGTCAGCAATACCCCATCCTAGAATTATGGGTATAATTCGTGAGTGTGGTGGTAAGATGCACATGGCAGAGCGCCAATGGGCAGAGGCTGCCACAGATTTCTTTGAAGCTTTTAAGAATTATGATGAGGCTGGGAACCAAAGGCGTATTCAATGCCTGAAGTATGTTCGCAATTTCCTTACACTACTTTCTCTTCTTAAAAGTATAAATACCCCCTTTGTGGACGTCTCCTTTCTTTCTTGCACTATTTATCTTAATTCAGCCAAGAAAACTCCTATGTTGTGGTTAACGTCTCTCTTGCATCTCACTGAATAGATTTCATCAAAATGGTCTGTGTAGAGAATAAATTTAGTTTAAAGAATGTATATGCCTGTTCCCTCTAGTGGCTTGTTTATATAAGCACCGGTTTTGCCTTTTCTTTTATTAATGACCCTAGTTTTCTGTCTTGTTCGACAGATATCTAGTTTTGGCTAATATGCTGATGGAATCCGAGGTTAATCCATTTGATGGTCAAGAAGCAATGCCGTAAGTTCTTTATAAGTTCTTTCATGTGTTTGCATATGTTTCTCCTATATTCTGATTGGGTAGGTACAGGTACAAAAATGATCCTGAGATTTTGGCGATGACAAATCTGATAGCAGCGTATCAAAGAAATGAGATCTTGGAATTCGAGAAAATTCTTAAGGTATGGTTATTAAGCTCCAAGATTATGTCGGAATGAGCTTACCTATGTTATATTTATTGTGTCATTCTTCTTGTGATTGAATGTCTGGTTATGTTTGTGTACATTTTTCTCCGTATCATTTCCATCACTTTGCTCCAAACTAAGACTATCAATTTTTTTTTTTTAGAGTAATAGGAGGACAATAATGGATGATCCGTTCATCCGAAACTATATTGAAGATCTTTTAAAAAATGTGAGGACTCAAGTGCTGCTTAAGCTTATCAAGCCGTACACAAGAATCCGTATTCCTTTTATTTCAAAGGTATAGCTGTAGTTTGTCAATATCTTATTTTATGTTCAATTTTCTCCTCGGAGTTGTTCATCTTTTGCTCTATCTCCCAAATTGTGAGAACACATCACCAAATCTGGCTTCTCTGATCTTCATTCTCGAATTTCTTGTAGCTTGGTATATTTTGATTGCCAGTTTGATCTTTCATTCTTATCGGCAGTAAAGTTACTGGAGCTTTATTAATGTTCAGGAACTTAACGTACCAGAAAAAGATGTTGAGCAGCTATTGGTTTCACTGATTTTGGATAACCGAATTGATGGACATATTGACCAAGTAAACCGGCTGTTAGAACGTGGTGACAGGTTTTTTTTCTTCGATTTCTTTCATGATATCATCTCGTGATTCTTCATTGTTGTCCTGTCATCATTCATCGTTCTTCTCAAATATTGTGCAGGTCAAAGGGAATGAAGAAATATGCCGCTATAGATAAATGGAACACACAGCTGAGATCCCTTTATCAAACCATTGGCAACAGAGTATATTGAGAGTGATTTAAATGAATCCTTTTGCTGTTTTGTACCATAAGGTGCTTAGTTTTCTATTATTGTGTATCGTGACTGGCTCCAACTTTACCTCCTTGGGATCACAACGTTGCATGAGTTGTGTGGCTTTTGAAACTCCATGATTTGATCCTTTATAACTTCCTGTTTTCCTTTTTTTTTTTGGATGGATTTGACCCTTCATGGCTAGAAAAGCAACCTGTCTTTAAGTTTTGTATGAATTACGTATACTAGAATACTATATATTGTTTGTCCCTATGTTTGATGGAGCGATTTCGAGTTTTAAGTAGCCCGACTGAAACAACAGAAGCTGAGACAGGCATTATTATCTTTTAGGCTCCATTTGGTACGATGGATGAAGAGTAAAAATGATGAAAAGAGTTGGAAAGATAGAGAGGATTATAGTTATTTTTTTTTTTTTGTTGTTTGGTAGAATAAAGAGAGTTGGATGACAGTTATTTTTAAATTATTAAACTTTGCGTTTAATAATTTATGTAGAAGGTAAATTTTCTTTTAAAGCATTGTTTGGGTCCTTTAACCAATAGAAGGATTTGATTTGGTGGGCTAGGAGAGACTATGTACCTCCGCCTCTTCTTTCCTTCCAACCGAACAAAGGTTTCGGCATCTGCTTGTATCTCTCCCTTTAACCCACTTGTTCCACATCTCTACCTTGCATCAGAGTGTTAGAGCTAGTTTGATATGGCTTTTTGAATGCAGCGATTTTGATGTTTTTAAATCAAAAGCTGTTATTGATGAGGTGTTTGTTAACGTGAGAATTAAAAATTTTGGTTGTTATAGTGTAAAGCTTTCATATGTTATATTGTTAAGAAAAAAAAAATGTGCTATAATGTATAGTTTTTATATGTTATAATATTTTCAACTAAAATTGATTCAAATCATTAGCTTTAATCCATTAGCTTTAATCGATGCTTACAAACACTTTATTAGTAGTTTTGAATTTAAAGGAGGGTCTAGTAAAAGCCAACTTTTCCTTTTTTTTTTTTTTTTTTTGGAAAATGTGTCTGCAAGATTGAAGCTTTCACTTAAAATGTGGCTTTTTAAGAAATAATAGTGTTTTTTTTGAACTTGCACGGCACAGTTTACTTCTTAGTTTTTTTTTTTTCAATTTATTCTTTTATTTTAAAAACTATGTAAAGGTATTAATCTTAAAAATATAGTTTCATCCTTCCGCCTTGTTTTTAAAAGTAAATCCCCCCAACAAAACGTAAATACGGGGAAAAGATTAATACATTTAAATAGCTTTAAAAAATTATTTCAAGATTTTTATATCTTTCTTTCAAGGTAGAGTACTCTGCACCATGGGTCTTAGTAGGTGACAGATAATTTTAGGGTTATATTTACAAATACTCCCCGATTGTACACCCAATCTCAAGTTTGTCCTCGACTTTCGGTTTTACAAAGCAAGCTACCTTGATCTTTGTAACAATCCCACGATTAGTCCTTTCATAAGGCCTTCGTACTAAAATCAATGAAAACTCGATGTGTAACTGTCAGGTGGGATGACTATGAGATTATTATTATTATTATTATTATTTTTGTAAAAGTAGTTATTTAGTAGATCAATCTATCGTGTCATTATATTTAAATAACACTTCTGTTATTATAAATTTGTACCATAATTTTAAATGACACTTGACATATATTTTTGTTTAAAATACTAGTTTAAACTCAAACAGTATAAAACTTTCATATAACATAATATAAAGTAAAATTAATATATAATATAAAGCTCCTATATCTCGTATTGTTTTGAACTAAACGAATTGGTTTATATTAAATGCTCACAAACACCCGCCTTTGTTGACTTGACATTGAACGTCCGGCAGAAACATATTTTTTGGCTATTGTCCGTCAACGCAAGCTTTTAATAGTGGAAAATTGTTGATGCAATACCGATATAGGCTCCTTTTTGACGAATAGCATTAAGGCATTATATCACATGTTTTAGTTGTGTATGATTATAGCCCCAAACATAGTAAAAAATATTTTAAACGCATTTATAAATTTTCAGGAATAGTGAATAAAAAAAATCAAGCACTTTCCTTCGACCCATTGCCGCCGCCACCCCGCGAGGTTGCCGCCCCCTTCACGGTCTCCGGCCTCGACGGCGCAAGAAGTGAAGTCTCCGACATCGGAGATAGGAGGTAAGCTCTCAGAGAGTGTCGCTGCCACGTCAAAGCTTTCCATGGCGACCCGTCGTGGTCTTGTGCATAACCCGACGAACTTGAGGCGGTTATGGTGTCGTGCCTTTGCAACGCGATGGCAACCCCAAAGCACTCCATGACGAGACCATCACTAAGATTCCAGCTCTTGTCGTCGGGGAAAGAATGTCATCAAAAGAAAGGCGAGTTCATGCGCGTTTTATGTGACTTAAAACAGTGACCACATAGACGGACATCAATTAAATTCATCATTTTGCATTAAAAAATCAGGCTAAGGATATAATAACAATAAAAAAGATAATGACAAAAGGATACATCACTTTCCTAAAATGTTAGGGATTACAAGAGCTTTTTTTTTTTTTTTTACCATATTTGTCATTCCCTGTAACCAAGACTATTTATTAACTTATGAGATCACTTCATAATATTTGTTAAAGTTATCCAACGGTCATCGATTTGTACAACACCAGTGAAAAACTCCCCCCACTGTAACTTTTCCCATGATCTTAACTTTTTATGTTTCTTTCCATCTCGATTGTTTTTCTTATTTATGTACTGTTCAAGCACATGATCTGGAAATATGCCCCGGTCCAGGACAAAAGCAACATCGTCCAATACTTAAATTCACAAAAACGAATAGCAAGCGTTAATTAAAACGAACTCTAACCATGATGTGTCTATTAAGAACCAAAACTCTTATTGGGTTAAATCTTTATCACGGGCTAATCAAGTATTGAAAGTAAAATATCAGTCATTAGTAGGGATAAGAAAACATACGTGCACAACCTCACAAGGAAAAACCAAATCTTGCCTCTTTTTCTAATAAGAATAACAATTTAGGTAAAAACAGTAAGATTAATTTCTAAAATTCTAATTTCCGGTCTTTGACAACAGAAAAGGGAAAGATTATTCACTTAAGCCTTTCATCAAACCCTTAAATTGTAAAAATCGTCTCTAATTACCTTTATGTCTCTCTTTAACCTTTCCTACCATCAGCGTGTTGGCCCAAGGCGTAATTTAAATGATTTTGATGATAATAAACAAGTGATTGGACGTTTAATAATAATTAACTTTGAGTTTTGGTTTTAAAAAAGATTTTCCAATTATTTGTCAAGCTCAAGTGGTTGAGAAGAAAAGACTAAATATTGTACCAGGCTTTCGGAACAAAATTTCTTGAAGATGGATTATGGCTTGAAAACTTGAAGATCATGCAAGACTAACTCTATATACATTTGTTTCTCAAATTTAGTCTTGCATTGATTGTGTGTGTATTCTATCGAAATGCGTTTCAATAGGTGATGGCCACACATCCACACTTTAATTCTTTCACAAAATTGCATTTTATTTTCAAATGTTGTTCAAAGTAATGTCACGCCCCGGAGTACGGGAGGTGACGTGATGGTTTAATTAAGTTAAATAGATGAAAATTTAGTTAAAAACAAGGTTTTAGAATCAAATTTATAAGTAAAAATGTGATAATTTGAAAATCGTTTGAATAGAATAAATTAAAGAAATAAAATGAATCATCGTAATAATTAAACAAATAGAAATAACATTAAAATAATTAAATATGGGGTGGAATGCGTATGAGTCCCACTGGCCCACATATTGTGCACACACATATAGTACTGACAATATTATGATACAACCACAGTCCAAAATAAAAGAGAAGTTAAATTCTTACATGCCTAGAATGGTAATTTAACCTACCAAATACTTCTACTGATCGTAAGTCCGGTCGGCGGACTCTCCTCCAATCCTATGCTGATATCCACCTAGGGTTAAGATTTTAAAACAAATAAAAATGTGAGCGAAAGGCTCAGTAGGACCATATTTAGAAATTATTCAATTTTAAAGGAAACTTCTAAAAATCAGATGAATATGTAGAAACGAACTGGAACCATCAACGAATAGATAATTAAATAATAAATTCAATAAAATATAATCTTTCAAAAATAATTCAAATAAATCAACCAGAAAGAATATCGTTTTTCCTTTCTTGGGCAAACCATACATAACTCACCACCGTAGTGGCTCAGCTGGGTTTCGGGATCTGCCCCCAAGGTTGTTCACTACACAACCCGATCTCTGATATGGCATCATGCCCTAAAATATATATATACATATATCTCTCTGATTTATAAAATCTTTTCTTTACCAGATATAATCATTTATATTCATTATGAAGTTTATTATAAAATCCATCTCAATCTACTGTTTCAGAAAACAAATAATGAAAATCCTTTATCAACAAGTCATTTGAATATATTTTTATAGAAATCCTTTTTAGGCCAAAGCATTTTAAAATTGGTTACCAAAGAAAGGGGTAGAAGTCCTACCTCAATACTCGTACCGGTGTCCCACACCGAAATCCCGGTCCACTATACGTTACCTCCGCGGATCCACGCACAAATCCTAAATGCATAGTAACTTAGCTCATTAGCATCTAACCCGAGGTATCCTATGATACTAAATCATCTCATGGTGTCCTAGTATGCCATTTAGGTTTATAAAATCATTGTACAAAGTTGAAATTTAAATCAGGGCTCAAAACAGTTAAAACGGGTGAAAATCACAAAATTTTCCCTTGCTCGGTCGGCCTACCGGTTCCCCTGGTTCGACCTGCCGAACTGCACAGTTTGGCCTGCCGGAAAGCCAAGTCCGGTTGGCCGAACATTCCCAGGTTCGGCCTACCGGTCGGATGAATCCGGCCTGCCGAACACGAAGTCTGGCCTGCCGAACACGAAGTTCGGCCTGTCGATCTGGAAAAATTCTAGAAATTTCCATGCATGGGTCTCAGCATTCCAAATTTCAAATCTTCAAATCTAACCTTTTTTCTCAATTCCCAGGTATGGATAACCATCATAAACAATAGAAAATCATAATAGAACACTTTTTGATGATTTAAAACAAGTTTTAAACAAGATTTTTGCAAAAATCCAAAAATAGAAAAAATAGAGGAAAAATGAAAAATCTTGATTCTAATCCGTTTTTGATGAAACTGAGTTTACATTCTAGCTAATTTAAGTCCATCTAACTTAGATCGAAGCTTCTCTAGACTTAGAAACTCTTAAATTTCAAAATACAAGAAAATTCTGAAAAATAGAAAAACTTTTAAATTTTAAAAACTAACCTCGAATCAAAGCTTGAAAATGTTGTTTTTGTTGTTGAATCTTGTTCCCGAGCCTTCAATCTCCTAACCCGAAGCTTGAAATCGAATTTTGTTTCAAAAATTTTAAGAGATTGAGAGAGAGAGAGGGTAAACCGAGAGTGAGAGACGAGAGAGAGGTGAGCGAGAGAAAGGAGAGAGAAAATGAGAGGAAGAGACAGAGAG
>CAMOHE010029409.1:0-15809 GCA_946598075.1 Artocarpus hirsutus | reverse complement strand
CGATCACCAGGCCCAAAGTAAGAAGATAAGATACAGCTTAAATAATTAAGCATAATTCAAGTTGATAAGCAAGCATAAAATGCTCATGCATATTTTTATAAAAATAGTTTTTATTTATGTTTTGCGAGACTAATTTCCTACTTGCTGAGCGAAAGCTCATTTAAGAATGTTCATACTGTAGGTAAGAAAACCTGTCAGTGGCACTTAATGGGCAATGATGAGCAGCGAACGAATGGTGAAGATGTGAATGGATACCGCTCACGCAATGTAATATTTTTGCATTTTTATTTTATGAATTTATGCATGTTTTATTTTACAAAATTTCGTATGTTCACATTTTACGAAAATATGTGTACATAAATAAGTAAATAATTTACATAATTATGATTTAAAAACCAAGCTTGTGTTTACATAGCCTTGGTTCAAAGAATTTTAATGTTTAAGAAGGTTGCATTAGACAATGCAACAAATACACGAACTATTTAAGTAAGAAAATTATAAATTTATTTAGGATTAAAAACGATTATTAAAGTTTTGCGTTATGTTAAGAAATGAATTTTATAGATATGTTTCTATGAAATTATTACTAAAGTTTAAAGGAAAAGCTTTAAGAAATTAGTATCTTAAACTTAAAAGTTTAAGTTATAAGAAATTATGTTTTGACTAGTTTAAGAAGGTTTGATGCAACAAATGTGCGAAGTTTTCTAGTGAGAAAATTATATGGTCATTTATAATAAGAAAATGTTTATATAAGTTTATGCCAAAATAAATAATGATCTTTATGAATATGTTTTAGGAATTTACTATTATGAAAGTTTAGATGAATATGCTTCAAGAATTATTATTAATATGACGATTTAAGTAAACAAGTTTCAAGTAATTATTATTATGATAAGTTCTGAAAAGATTAAGTTTTAAGATATCAGTATACTATGTTTAAGATGTTAAATTATAAGTAAAATATATAAGTGATTTTTAAGAAAGTTTTAAAGAACATTTAAATGGGATTTTATTTTAATATTTAATTTAAAATTATTTTGAAAATAGTTTTATTTAAATTTAGAAATGTCCTTAAAGTAATAGTTACTAAATAAGCATCCTTATGTTTAAAAAGAAAAATTCAAGGAAATTATTATGGTTATGTTAAAATGTAATTATTATTATTACGTTAATATCACATTAAGAAATTTATGTTATTATATTCGGTTTACGAAATTAAGTTTTAAGAAATGATTATTACATCTTTTTAAGTTACACATTTGAGAATTCTTATTATCAAGAATTCATTTATTACTAAGTTTTAGAAAACAATTAGTACTTCCTTTAAAGCTTTATGCCAAGGATTCAATAGCAAGAATCCATTCTAAGAAATAATAATAATAATAATAAAATTTATTATGAAATTTTTGTACTTTATTCTTAAGTATGTTAAAGTTTACGATCATGTTTAATTTAAGTGACGACCACGTAGGGAGGGTTGTCACACTGATGATTTCTTAGCTTTCTTCCACCTAGACTCATCACACAACAGGTATTCATCTAAGTCTTCACACTCTTTCTGGTATAGTGCACAACCATTTGGGCAGGCATGTGTCTTCTTGTATTCCATTCCTAAAGTGCTCAACGTCTTCTTTGCCTTATTCATACTTGTTGTCACTTTATTATTATATGGATATGCATTATGCAGAATTCTAAAAGTCCCGTGAAACTGGAATTGGACCACCACTTTATTATTATATGGAAATGCATTGTGTAGAATTCTGAAAGTCCCATGAAACTGGAATTGGACCACCCACCTGATGCTTTTTAATTCTATAATCTAATCAAAGCAGATAGTTTAGTATACTTTGAACACCCTTTATACAAAGGTATCTCTCTATCTTCCATCATCTCAAATAACTTCAGCCAATGGATAGAGTATTTTTTTATATTATTTATCATATCAATCATGTTACCATTATCATCATCCTTATCAATATGACTAACATGGACATTCCCTCTTGTTGCCGATGATGAAGTTGGGACATTCTTATAATGCCATATTCATATTTAATAAGTCTAGTCAATCTCATATCAATATAAATGAAACCTAACATCATCATATGATTGTTTTCCAATTCCCACAATCAACAAAAGGGCAATGAATCCTTTTGACATTAGCCTTTGCAAAAGCCACAAAATCCTCAACCCCTTTCTCATATTCATCACTCATCCTATTAGCATACATCTGTTTTTTAATTGTTTCTATAAAATCAAATAAAAGTTTATTCAATCTCACAACAAAGTTAAGATTATCTGACAACAACAAATTTATAACTAATTTCAAATAATTCCCAATAACAAATGCACTTGCAAAACATAAATAAAACCTAATTAGCTAAATAACTTTAAAAAAACTAAAATTAACATACCCAAAATCATTCAATTTCAATCTCTTATATAAATAATTTCTAACTAATTTCAAACAACCTACTAGCAATACATAAATTAAACTTAATTAGCTAAATAACAAAATAAACCTAAAACTAACATACCCAAAATCATTCAATTTTAATCTCACAACAAATTATACAAAATTAAAAACAGAAACTAATTGACCACAAATGACAAAAACTATTTCTATGAGGAAATGAACTTGAGGTCTGGCGAGTGGAGACAAATGCAACCGAGGCGAAAGGACGGAGGTTTAGGCAATGGCAATTTAGGCATAGCAGATATGATTATGATGGAGATGAGGGGACAAAGGTCTGGGCAGAGCGAAGATGAATGTGATGGACATGAGGGGACAGAGGTCTGGGTGGAGCAAAGACCAATGCGACGAAGGGAAGGGGATAGTGGAGTACAGATGGCTGCGATGGAGGCGACTACAAAGGCTAGAGAAGATGATGACAGCGACGATGAGAGCGGTAGGACTTAGAACGATTGAAGTTTGGTAATTGGGTATGGGTTTTGATTTTCCAAAGCCTGTGTTTATGCAAGGTATTACAATGGTTTTTCAAAAACCGGTGTCCAATATTGTATGCTATACAACAATTATTATTAAACCACCATCTAAAGTGCCTATTAAAATCCAAAGCACGATACTTTTCCATGCCTTGTAACTTATGACGACAATTTACTAGAACTGTCGTCTAATAGCCATTGTCTAATGAATTAATTGTAGTAGTGGGGCTTTTTCATTTGAGAGAGAATTGATAAACATGGATTGAAAATTATAATTTCTTTAGCGTGGGGCTCTAATATCACATTTAAGATTTTTTTTAATTATGCAAACAAATATTTAATTTTTCATAAATCATAATTTCTAAAGATCTTAGAACAAATATGATCTTTCACAATTTTATAATTAGAGAAAACCACCATCATTGAAGAGATTCAACAACTATAAAGCTACTCGCAAGGGAACTATGCTTTTTAGCATAACTCTTTACCCTAAGGTTTTCTCTAACGCGCATTCTAGAGGCCGTATAAAAATTAGATTTATACTGTGGAGAGAAAACCTGTTTCTTTAAAATATAAGGATTGCACTTATATTTTTGGAAACCGACTCGTAGGATTAGTTTAGATTTATTGTTTATTAAATCATCATTATCTTTGAATTCAAATTTAAATAAATATCACATAATGATATATATTTGGGCAACATAAAATAACAGGTATGCTCTTTATACCACCTTCAAGGGGTCCTTGTGTTCAAGTCTAACAAGTGGGTCTATGTCTTAACATCTCATGCAATATAAAAGAACTAAATGAACAACTAGATATTTTGGCTTATGAGAAAAACAAATACAGTTTTAACAAAGCATGCGTCAATTATGAACAACCTGAAAGAGAGAAGACAACTTCTTTTATTGATGTTTCTGAAGTATTCGATCGAGATAAAGAAAAGAAGATTTGGTAAGCAACTTGCTAAGTGAGAGTAGCCAAAGTGGGAGTGGGCTAAATATAATCCCTATTGTAGGGATTGGAGGAATAGGTAAAACTACTTTGGCACAACTTGTGTATAATGATGATAAGGTTAAGGATCAGTTTCAGTGTAGAAGCTGGGTTTGTGTGTTGGATTCTTTCGATGAGATCAAGATCGCAAAAGCAATTATAGAATCCTTGACAAATACTACCATCAATTTAGTTGAATTGGAAAGTTTACATCAATGTATTTGTTCAACTGTTTGAGGGAAAGAAATTCCTTGTTGTTCTTGAAGATGTATGGACCGAAGACAGTAGAAAATGGACAAAGTCAATGGAAGCACTCAAGAAAGGGGGAGCGGGAAGTGTAGTTTTGGTCACGACTTAGAAGAAGGAAGTTGCTATTATGAAGGAAGCAGAAGCTCGCATGATTACACTTGGGACTTTGTATGACAAGGAGTGTTGGTGTATTTTCAGCAAACAAGCACTTTAGGGCAAAGACAAGTACCAGAATTTAGAAGAAATTGGAAAGCAAATTGTTAGGAAGTGCAGTGGTGTTCCTCTTGTTGCAAAATGCTTAGGAAGTCTTCTTTACTTCAAGAAGAAAAGGACACAATAGGAGGATGTTTTGCGTAGTAGCTTATGGAATTAGAGGATGTGAAGGCCAAAGTTTTTGCCCCATTCATGCCAAGTTATTGTGATTTGCCACCTATAGAAAAATGTTGTTTGTCTTGTTGTTCTATTTTTCCAAAAGATTATAAGATTAAGTAAGATGAAGTGATTCAAATGTGGATATCTCAAGGCTATTTAAGTTGGAAAAATAGAAACAATCTTGAGCAAGAAGGTGAGGATTGCTTTGAAAATTTAGCAATACGATCTTTCTTTCAAGATTTTAAAAAAGACAATTGGAAATGTTTGTAACGACCTTCTTTACGTGGTCATTACTTAACTTCATAAACATACTTTTAATTAAATTACTCAATTTTCGTGGAACATTTTTTTTTTTAATCCTTTAAAAGTTGACTTTAACAATTCTATCTTAAAATTATTATTATATTTTATTATTATTGTTATTATCATTTTATTTCATTTTTACTTTGTATATATATATATATATATTTTACTAATTAATTAGTAACATAACAGTAATTTCAATATATATATATATATAGTAGTGAAATTTCAAAGTTATATTCAAGACCCATCAGTCAAAGTCATCAAAACAATCATCATCAAAACGGATATCAAAATAGTCATCAAAACATAAGCAGAAATCTAAGCACGCGGTATCTATTTCCCATATCTCCACTTGATCGTCTGCCACTTCGCCACCATCCATTAGGCACTACTGACAGGTTGCTTACCTACAGTATGAATATTCTTGGAAGAGCTTATGCTCAGCAAGTAGGAATAGTAACTCACAAAATGTTTAAAATAGTATGTAATTATATGTGTTAACTAAAAATGCATGACCCATATTATGCTTAATTATGAACTTGTCTTATTATTAATAGGGACTGAGTAGTCATACCAGTTGCACGCGTCAATGGGATGTTAGGGTTTGCAAGGTCCCAACAACACCGTGTCCAATTATAATTTATTACTTTAACATAGAGCCTCCCCGTGGGTCGAAAGGTTGGTACGACTCTCTTAATTAATTCTTTATTTAAGTTTCACTAGTTATTTTAGTGAACATAAAATATGACATGGCATATCGTACTTAAATCTTAACATGCTTGTAATATATTGAAAACTTTATTTTAAACTATTCATACTATAGGCGAGATTCCTACTTACTTGTATTAGTGGAGTAGACTCCCCTTTTAATTCAGAGTTCCTCTTTCTTTACTGAGTAAATCTGTATAAACACCCATTATAAGTGTGTGAGAATTTCCCATTTTAGGCTATTGAATTTTTGCATAACCATAAGAATTTGATCATTTTGTTAGATCGTGAATTCCTTTATCAACCGGTCATGAGTTGTCCCATTTCTATTATAAGGATTAATTTTACTAATCCTCATAATATTCTAGCTTTTCCTTAATTGCCATTTGTTCATATCTATGTTGATAATTAATTAATTTCACAATAATTAATTAATTAATTATCTATCGTTATTTATACTGTGAGACATTAATCTACTAAACTAGTCACTTTTAAATTCACAATTCTTATCTTAAGTCCTAATTGGGCTTGTTTTAAATGGGCTCGTAATTATTTTAAGTTCATACGCGCTAAAATGACATTACAATGTCTTATAGATTCTACCGATAGGCTATGTAGCAAGCGACATTTTAGACCGAAATGGGCGTTGGACTCATACCGAAGATCGTGGCATTAAAGTTCTATCATGTCGGGTTTTTACGCTTACAAATTTAATGTTCAATTGAAAACGATTAAAGTTTATTGTTGAAATTCTTACCCGTTTAGCTTGAAATTTTAAATAAAAATAGTTGTATAAAAAAACACCCGAAATCATTAACCCACTAAATCTTGGGCCTATATAACCTTTCAAAAGTATTGTAATTTCTTGGTTTAGTGAAAAATCAAATTTTAAAGTCACGCAATCTTTGTTTGTAAAAACTGGTACCAGTGGAGTAATTTTGAAAGTTTTTTAAGAAATCGCTTTTTAATACAGTTTTTCATTTGAAGTTCTTTCCTCGTAAAAGTCACTTGTTTTTAAATGTGTGCTTTAATAATTTTGTTGCCTATTCTAAAGTCCCAGTTACCATTTATTTTGACAAAAATTGTTTTCTGGTTAAAACTTTAAAAGTTTGCCGATTTAAAATTTTGACTATATTTTGTATATCAAATTTTAAGTCCAATTTAGAAATAGATTTCCACAAAAATTTCTTCATAATAGTTCCTCATTCTGCTACAATCTAAAACTTTTATGTTTAATGAAAATTGCAGTTTGGCTCCGAAGCAACCCAAAACGTTAAAACAGTTTTTTACGCAAAAAAATGTAATTTTTGGACTGTTTTAGAAAACTGGCAATAAGTGTATTTTTAGAGGTAGATTTTGAAAAAAATTTCTTTACAAAAGTTGTTCATCTCGTCGAAATCTAAAACTTTTATGTTTCGTGAAATATAAAATTCAGACTCAAAATAATTCAAAATTGGCAAAATAGTTCCAGCAGTGCTGGAACTGTTTTGGGCAGTTTGAATAAATTGCATTAGGTAGTTTTGGGCTGCCTTTTTGGCAGCTTTTGGGGACTGTTTAGGCAGTCCATAAAACTATTTGGTAGGCCTATTTAGAGTCAAAACTGTGTTTTTTTGCAGTCACGGGATTTTATACAAAATGGCAAAAGCTAAAAGTCTCGTGTTAAGTAAAGTTTTAAAAATCAATCCTAAGGCCTTCGTTTCCTCGTTCAAAGTTTGTGGTAAATTTTTCCACTAAAACTTGTACAAAACATATTTCTAGCATGCCATACTCACTTTTTATATCA
Organism: Artocarpus hirsutus; assembly: GCA_946598075.1. NCBI lineage: Eukaryota > Viridiplantae > Streptophyta > Magnoliopsida > Rosales > Moraceae > Artocarpus > Artocarpus hirsutus. Next base: position 8,455 of record CAMOHE010029409.1, on the reverse strand, counting down.
CATACAAACACTAACCATACTAATCACACAAAAATAATTATTAGAACCCATTTCCTCACCCAATCATCAAATCTCTCATAAAATTAAGAACTTAACCTAAAAAAATTAAAGAAAAGTTTTGAGCACTTACCCTTGATGGCTATCCTTGGTTGGTTGATCTTAAAACTTCTATCTCCTATCTTTTCCTCTTCTTGAGCCAATACTAAATCAAAACTTTATCATGTAAAAATCTAACTTGTTTTGGCTACCACATAAAAGCTATGTAAGCAACATTTTTCTTTTCTTTGCTAAGGAAAAATAAAGAGGAAAGAAATTGTGTAGATAATACCTTGAACAATATTCTTCACCACCTCCTTTTTCTTCTACTTTTTCCTTGTGCACTCTTAATTTTGTGATTTGCAAGTGGAGAGGAAAATTTTATTTCTTTGAAACCTCAAAGCTCACTCAGTGGAAAGGCTTGGAAGCAAGTGGAGGGAACAGAAAGAAAGCAAATGGGAGGGATTTTATTTCTTAAAGGGTTGACACTTGGTGGAAACCATGGAAGTGAGAATGGGAAATTTTTTTTGGCTTTTTCTTCTTGAAATGCATGGGTGGGAGGAAATGAGAATGGTTATATATTTTTTTTTCTCTAGGGTGCACGGGTGGAAGTGGGAAGAAGAAAAGAAAAGTGTAAAAGTTGTATATCATGGCTCGAGTTCTCTATATATTGCCTTAGTTTAATCTAATCTCACTTTCTAATTCATGGTTAATTAACTCTTAAGTGGCTTTGACTAGGACTAATTTTAGCTTAAATTAAACTTAAAACTCCCTCAAGGTTGACGCCGTCATGAGGTAAGGTGGAGTGGTGGGTGAAACAAAATAATTACATGGAGTGAAATGATTATTTTGGAAGCACCTTTTGTGGGTACTTTGGCTTTTCCTTGCTTCGGTGGATGTGGGGAAAAAGGAAGTGAATAAAACTTTTGTTTGTTTGCTTTTCTCTTGGAGTGCACATGTACAATGGCAAGAAGGAAGAAGAAAATGACAAAAGAAAGCTCTTTATTTATATAGTTTGCTTCCTGAGTGGCTTGATAAATAAAGAACAAAAAAAATGATTAATCTCCCTTTGATTTGGCACCTTTGACAAGAGCAAGTGGAGTGTTAGGTTGGCCTTAATCAAGTGTAAAGGACAACCAACATTAAGTGTGGTTAAATCAAGGTGCCTTGGCCTTTCTTGTAAGAAAAACTCAAGCAGGTAAATTTTATACTGCCAGTAATAATTAATATAACTGACAGAAAATTTCATTACTTGACTAATCCTCTCCTATTTTTCCAAATACTGTGGCATGCTAATTACAATATAAACCAATATCGATTAAAGTTTAATTGCGTATCGATTTTTGACTGCATTAAGTCTGGAAATTTATTTTTGACTTAATAAAAATGTTGACTTGACTTTTTTAGTATCCAGGTTTGCACTGTATTTTTATGTTGACACGGCTACTCGTTAGCTCCATCTTTTGACTAATTTCGCAATTAATGATCAAATTTGTGTTAGAGTATCTCTTAGTATACTACTAACTTAGTATTGCACTTGGAAATACTCATAATTAAATTTTCTCAGGTTTTTTATAGATAAAGTCTTCCGCCTTAGTTGCAGTGGAATTTATAAATCTCTTTATTAAATTGTAATAGTTAATTAATTAACTATATAATCTTTATAAAATTTTTAGAACAGTCATATGTTAATTTCATAAATTCTTTAAGCACGTATTTCATACACAATGTTTTCAAGAAAAATTTTTGATTTAAATAAATAAATTATGCTATTTAAATTTAGGATTTTTCTTGGTCATTACAATGTTAAAAGTTGCAAGATGCACGATATTGTTCATGATTTTGTTCAATTTATTACGAAAAATGAATGTTCCATTATGGACGTTACGAAGAAAATGGAATATTCATGAAAAAATCTTCGTTATGCAACACTATTGCTAGAGTCCAACACTCCCAACTCCTAGTCCACTATATGAGATCAAAGGTTTGCATGTACTCTTTGTTGCATCCTCATTTTATGGTGGTGAAGTTCATTTGGAAAGATTGTACCCAAATCTAACTTGTCTCAGGACATTAAATTTGTCAAATGGTGGATTTGAGCAGTTACCAGAAGGGATTGAAAAATTGGTCCATCTTAGATATCTAGACCTGTCTCGGACTAATCTAAAGGAACTGCCGAATTCAGCATGTAATTTATTTAATCTGCAATTTTTAAGATTGGAGTAAAGTTCGATTCTCGAACAGCTGCCGAAAGAAATAGGGAAACTGAAAAACTTACGCCATCTATACATTGATAGGTGTTATGGTCTAAAGTGTTTGCCCAAAGGGATTGCAAATTAAGTTGCCTTCAGACATTAGATCTATTTATGGTGCTTGATTATCCCAGCCTCGAGGATAATGAGACATTGGAGCTTGAAGATTTAAATATGTTGAAAGGTTCTTTGCGTAAAAGAATCTGTGGGAGCATACAAAATGGGGTCAGGCAGGGAGGGCACAGCTCAAGGACAAAGAATACCTTGTTGATTTGAGTTTAGACTTTTCTGGTACTTGCGAGAATGGGGAGCTCATGAGGAGATACTTGAATCAATGGAACCGCATCCAAACTTGAGTGTTTAGGGATTTACCGTTACAAAGGCAACACCATTTCTCCTAACTGTATGATGAATTTAATTAATCTCAAAAGCCTCAAGCTGTCCTTGTGTTTGAGGTGTGAATTAAAATTGCCCTCCCTTGAGGTTCTCGTAATAAATAACTTCCACAAACTAGAAAGAGTGGGGGTTGAGTTTTTGGGAATAGAAAACGAGGAAAATGGGGCCCTCAGAAGGCACAAATTTCTTTCCCTAAATTGAAACAATTTTAGCTTATTCACCTATTTGAAAGGGAAAAGTGGGAATTAGGGATTAATTTGGGAGAAGAAAAGATAATTGGTTTACAATAATGTCATCCCTTCAATCCTTGGAAATTCGTTATTGCCGGAGACTAACAGCACTATCAGACTTCCTCCGAAAGATACCTCTGCAGAGTTTACGCATCAATGTTTGCCCAATCCTTGAAGAACGTTGCCGAAAAGGAGTGGGAGAGGACTGGCCAAAATTTCTCACATCCCAAACAACCAATTATAAAATTCTCAGGGTTCTTCAGGTAACTTCTCCTTCTTTATCATTGGCATTTCCATTGGATTAAGATATTTTTGCTTTATCCTCAAAGTGCCAGCACCATTCTTACAAAGATGCACAACAATCATCTCAACGCTGCTAAAGCTTTTATTATATATTTATTTCCTTTTTCTTTTTTTTGGGCAGTAATTTTGTATTTTAATTTAAGTTTTCCAAGTGTTGTGGTCCGTTGCTACAACTTTGACTATACAAGTCACTCTAATTTTTATTTATAAATTTTATGGCTCCTAAGAATATATAATTTTGTTCCAAATTTACAATATATATATATATATATATATATATATATATAAAGTTAAACTTGCACTTCTTCTACTTAATTTGCCAATCAAGACTGACTTATGGATCATGCTAGGCATGGTGCCTTAAAGAGGCAGCACTGAACAGATTTAGCTCGACTACTATTTGAATGGAGAGCACTGGTATTTGGCGCCCCGGGCCTTTCACAGAGTTGAACTCTACCAGGTGGGTCCCACTCGACTACTCTTTAAATGGAGAGCATTGGTATTTGGCCCGAGCAGGCTATAGCTTGGGCCTCTCACAGAGGTGAGCCCTACCGAGTGGGTCCCATTGGGCTACAGCATGCTCGGGCCAAAAAAAAGTTTTTCTTAAATGGAAGATTTTAGGCTCTGGTTGGTCAAAAGATGGTTGTCAAAGAATCTCTGATTCTCTTGATGGTCAGCCTGATCAAACTTTGTTATATTCACTTTGTTTATATTCACTTTAAAACTTAAAAAAATAATGAATAAAATAAGTAAGCAAAACAAGCAAGAAAACCTTTTTTCATAAACACATTATTGCCTAAAATGCATTAATCTACCATACTTAGAAAAGGACTCAGAATGTTTAGATAATTTGATCCCAATGTAACACACACCACAGTCATGGTTAAATGGTTCAGATATCTTGGTCGTCTTCTTTGAAGACTGGAGGAAATTCTTAAAAAGATTTCTATCAAGTTGCCTGGTGTTTATTCATAATTTGATTGGGCAGCCAAGTTAAAATTATCGTTACGTAATCTAACGAGCAACCACTTTGATCAAATCCTTACCTAAGGCTATAACTTTCAAACTAAACTTTGCAAGTAAGACATGACTTTTCTTTCCTGGGCAATCACTTTTTCTCTGTACACTATACACTATACAGAAACTCAAACATTGTGCAGTGCTTTAAGAATATGTTTCCAAGTTGATTGATGTTTATTCATTCGTTTAGGTGTTGCTTCCCTTGTTTCCTTGGTCAAGTGGGACTTTTGTGCCTTTTTGAGAGGAAAAAGAGCAACTGAACCAGAAACACTGTATAATCTTCATTTTCTGTTGCAAGATATTATACTTATTCTAATAGAAGGCTTCTTTTCTTTTTTTTTTTTTTTTTTTTTTTTTTTGCATTCTCTTGCTATGGGATTTTGTTTCACAATAACTCTAGCCTTGTCGCTGACAATTAAGATATGAAGTTCTTTCTTTTGGCTTTTTTTTTTTCATTTGTTAATTTTTATCTGTACACTGTTTTTCGACATATTTAATTTATTATTGTGAAAAATGTGACTCTGCCTTTTGCATTTTGCTCTGCATTCAACAACTGTATTTCTATTTTGTTTCCATTCATGGGTGTGAAAAATTATTTCTACTAATTGTATGTCTGTTTATTGCAAAAGTGAAATATTTTTTTATTTTTGCTTGTAATTGTAGTGTGTATGAATTATCTTAATTGAGTACTCTCCTCAAGTTATCAAGCAAGACTCTCAAATGCATTTTTCAGAAATGAATCTTCTTGCATTGAAGGCAAGACTCCTGCTTTTAAAATTCATATATTTTGAGGTCCAGCATTCCTTAATTCATGGTAACTGGAAAATATATGAGCATTCGCTTTACCCTTTGACCTATTAAGGGATTCTTTCTTTCATCTTTTTGGTCATGCAGATAGGTTGAGTGTTGTGTTTTTCTTTTCCCTTCCTTTTATTTTATTGTGCATTTTCCAGCCAAAAAAACAGAATCAGCAACAGCTTTTTTCAACTTTTTGCTGTAAGATCTTGTACCATTTATATTGAACTTGCCTATAAAAAACCAACAACAAATCTAGTCAGTCTATTTTATTTTGTGCATATTTAAAGGATCACTTGCTCTCATCCGAAATTTTCCTACCATTACGAGACTGAAGATTATTTTTTCTTTATTCATTTGATCTTTTCATGGATCTTTCTACCATGATAAAGCGACGTTTTTATCATAAAGAGAACATGAATATGTTTATATGTCCTTTTTATTTTCCAATAGTAGGTAGGTCTTCAAGCTTTCCTCATCAAGGATATGTTTCTAATAAGATTAATCTTTTAGAAATTTCTATGACTTTCACATCACTTTTTGTCGTTCCATTCTGAGATAACGTCTTGTTCATTTTTAGATGATGTCAGATGTGGCCCTATTGCATTGCAATGAATCAAGAAGGTAGATAGATGTGATGTAGACTTCGTTCTGGAAGGGGTGCTATATGTTACTTCTTGGTGCAGCTAGTATGGATTGCAGAAAAGTAATTTATTATTTTCGTTAACAAGTCTAATTTGTTTATCACTGATGAGTGGGCACTAAGCATACAAAGACATATATGTACCCACAATACACTACACACGTTTGTTTCATTCATCATTTTTCAACTACTATAGACTTTAGGGCGTACTTTTGCCCTCAATATTGTCTTAAATTCTCTTTGTCAGTGTTGTATAAGATCATGGTACACAATTACTTATCTATCAGCATGTTGCATTCTTAGAATCCTGTTTCTTTTCTTATGTTCCTTTGACATAATTAAAATGTCATGAATAATTTGGTGTATGCTTAAGCGTTTTTTCTATTTTCCCCTGCTTGAATAGGTTGGGTCACAAAATTCCGCCAAATAGAGCAGAGTTTGGTTTGCCTCTTTCTTCGGATATCATTGAACAATTAATTGATGATTGAGAATACTGGTTTTTTAATTGATGATTGAGAATAATGGTTTTCTCATCAATAATGATACTTCTAATTTCCCATTTTCCTTGTACCATGAATGGATATTTCAATAGAAGATTCAAATGATTTCTAGGAAAAGGGGAAACACTAGGGAGTTTCTGATGCATGCTCTACTACTGTGAATATATCTGATGTGAAAATGTGCCATCAATCAATTGTAGGAATCATATGCAAACTTGGTGTTTTATGACCTCAAATTGATGAAATATTGTTCCTAATTAAAGACTTGATATTGGCTAGTCATGCATTGAGTACAATTTCATTTATACAACCTGATTGGAAATGTATATTTGTGCATATTCCTACCAATAGCGATTGATGTTTTGCCCAAACTGTTTCTCAAAACACGGTCATTTGTAGTACAATAAGGGCAGTCATACCCACAGGAAGGTGAAATTTACAAATGGTAAAATTGGTAAATAACGTTTTAAGAGGTAAGTGAGTTTAACAAAATTAAACTTAAAAGAAGGAAAATATGTATTTCTTTTCTCTAGTGATTTCAAATTTTAAGGTTTAAAATATACAATTAAATCAGTAAGGAGTGGAGAATCTTTTATATATTTATTACTGGTATGGATTTTGATGCTAATTAAATTTCTAAAGTATTCGGTTAACTAAATCCTTTCCTGTCAAAACAAGCACTACCCTCGGAGGAACTTCGTCAACAAAAAAATAAGTAAGAAAAACAAGCGACGAGACCTTTTGTCATAGACACATTATCGGCTAAAATGCATAATCTATCTATACTTAGAAAAGGACTCAAATGTTCAGATAATTTGATCCCCAGGTGCCACATATCACAGTCCTGGTTAAATGGATCAGATAACTTGGTTGTCTCCTTTGAAGAGACTGGAGGAAATTCTTAAAAGATTTCTGTCAAGTTATAAGCAGCTGGATTCATCTCTGCTCAAATTTCAGAGTTTCATCATCCCTTTCTCCATAGGTTGGTTCAATGAATATTGTATCTGCAATGATCTGACCTCAAAAATGCACTTGGCCTTTATAGAATTTGCTAGCGATGGAACTCCCTTTCAGAAGTCCTCTATAAAAAAAGGGAAAAAAAGGTCTTTCAAACTGTCTGTGGTCTCTGAGGCTTCATAGAATCTTTTTTGTAGTCGTGTACTCATCATAATGATGTTGTAACACTTGCGTCTTTTGAAACTTATGTATGATTGTTATTACTGCAACCGAATTCCTGAGCTTGAACCTTTCTCGGGTTCTTGTTTCATAGATGCATGCATTTGAAGCAATTAGATGGATTGAAAAGCATTGCTTGAAGAGCTTTCATTTTTTTTTCCTCATAACTGCTTTTTGTTATCTTTTAATATGTGTTCAATTTTCTTTGGAATGTAGAATCTACTTTCCCCACAGAGACAACACGTTTTGGGTGGAAAATAATATTTGGTAGCATGTGCTATCTGCTGCCTGTTTGGTTAGTGACCATTTAACTAAATAACCTGACGCTATCCATGTTCTAGTACTTGCAATCTTTTTGAGTTGGAAGACTGTGCTTCCATTGTACAGAAATTAACATCATTTCATTGTGTGTGTCTTTTCTTTTTAATAAAATTTGTACTTCTTCTTCAGGTGATTGATATGTAATTTTTTGTCTCAAATAGTTGGCTTGCAGGTTACTTCAGCATATTTCAAGCCCATGTCTCAAAAATTTTGTCATAGTTTTTTTTATCACATGTTACACAAGATGATACAGAATTATGTTGTTTTCTTGTAGAAAAATGGGGTGGGTTGTAGAGGGACAATTAAACTTTCTGGATCTAGAAATGGAGATGTAGACCTTTTCAACTCTTCTATGGACCTACCACGTGCGTAATACATTTCAAAGATTCCTACCTTTCTTTTGTCTGTCAATTTTTTTTTTAGTCTGTACACTGTTTTCCAACATATTTTTTAAAATATAATCGTGCAAAGTGCGATTCACACTGTGCTTTTTACATTATGCTCTGCATTCAACAACTGTATATATCTTCATTGCTAAAGTGCAATATTTTTAATTTTTGCTTGAAGTTGTAGTGTGTATAAATTGTCAAGTACTCTCCTCAAGTTTACTGTAATGACCCGAAAAATTCAAAATTTAATGACTACGATCAATTAAGGATTTTTCTCTCATTACTCAATTGAGAACTTAAGAAAGTACAAGTTTAGCATTTATTAACACGCATATTTAAAGGTCTTAATAGTTGTAAGATCTTAGAAATAATTAATGTTGTGAATGCACAAAAT
>CAMOHE010029405.1:0-10403 GCA_946598075.1 Artocarpus hirsutus | reverse complement strand
CGATTCGCTTTAGACAATCATTTGTATTGCATCTTAATCCTGAGATGATTAGTGGGCCCGTTGTCTTGATTTGTGTCTTTTGATGTGCCAAAGGGTGACACCCACATCTTAATAGTGGTATACATACCGGTATGTTGGAGGCATTACTCTTGATGATGTAGACCTATTATTCATAGATATGGAATCTATAGCTCCTCTTTAGGAGTAGTGATATCCTCTTATATACATTATTCTGTAATTGGAAAACTGAAGTGCTCAACTATTTAGAAACATAGGTGTAACCGAATGGTATACTATCTTTGGATGATAAGTTTTTCGATGGTGAGATAATGGAACGTAAGATAAAAATAATCGAAAAGGTAAGACAGAACTTGTCCTTAAGCAGATTATGGATAATCCTATGGGGATACAATACACTATGATATGTCATGGAGACTTAGCTATACGGGCTTCGTAATTCTATAGAGTTCGAAAGTGCAGCTCCAAGCTTTTAGTGGAGTAGCGTTGGAGTTGATAAGTATGAAATGTATATATGAGATATTGGGTTTCATAATTATTGGGAGCTTGAACTATATAGGTCCATTTGGTCCCCTTTGCTAGCTCATAAAATCCTGTAACGATACGGCATGCTTTTACAATAATTGGTGACTTATGTCAGATTTATTAGATTGGTTAAAATTTGGAAGAATCAAATAATTCATGTCTGTTTATCAGTTGAATTAATTTTGTGACAAAATTAAATCAAGATAAACTTGTTGAATTATTAGGATCGGATAATTCTTGTCTGTTTATCAGTTAATTTAATTTCAGTAAATTAAATCCAGATAAACTTGTAGAATTATTAGGAATCTATTTATTATCCTAGAGATTATCTAGATAAAGTTGTTTTAATTAGATAACTTCTCTATTGGGTTATTTGAATTAAAACTGAGGCTTTATCCTATAGAATCTCAGGTGGAAAATAAAAGATTCGCTGAGATTTTTTTTTCAAGAGTTTGGCCTGTCGATCTTAAAGTTTGGCTTGCCTATGAGAAAGTTTGGCCTGCCTATGCGTGAATTAAAAATCAGGCATTTTCACACGTATTTCATCCAATATTGACCCGAATTTGATTCTCTTTTGAATTTTTAAGACCTTATCTGACCCTAGACCCAACCTCTATAAATAAGAGTGAGTCTCATAAGTTATTTAGATCAATTGAGAGATTAAGAGTGATACTTTGCTGGTGAGAATCTAAAACTCCCTGAGAGCTCTTGTTCACAAATCACGAACACTAGCTTTGGGTTCTCTCAATTGGTTGGAAGGAGAATCACCTTGAGAAAGAGCTATACGTGTGAGCCCACACTCACTCCGATCGTGGATAGAGAATAGCAAAGAAGACCAGTTGGTTGAGGCTCTTCTGGAACGTTACTTCTCTACACAGATTTTGAGAGCTTTTCTGCGAATAAAAGGTTAGTAAGATCAGGTTAATTTATACATATAGCATGTTAAACTTGTGTTTTGCAAATACTCTGATTTAAAATTTTTAAATTTCGCTGCGTATTATTTTTCCAACAAAAACTGCATGTAAGTTACACTTTGGAGTTTGCTGATAGAAAAAAAGTATTGTGATTTTATTAAATCAATTAAGTTTCTAGACAGGTTTGCCTCCAATTTGGATAGAATTGTTATAGACTCAAGTAGTATGTTAACTGGGTTAAATTTCATGATTCTCAAGTGAAAATGTAACTGTTGTTGTCAATAGGGATTCACCCTTTTTTGAAAAAGAGAATCGCAGAAATGATTACAGAATTATGTAATTTCTTCCAAGTCATGTGCACTAGGATATTAAACACTGCAAGTTTAGAAAAAACCTAAGAAAGTATTGTGATGATATTGTACAAGTTGGAGACTATCTTCTAGCTGGTTTTTTTTTTTTTTTTATCATGGTTCACTTGATATTGTACCTTCTAGAAGAATCAGTGCTTAGGGGCCCTATTCATACGAGATGGATACATCCATTTACTTAAGTTGTTTGTTAGAAATCGGGCACGACCTGAAGGTTCTATTGCTAAAGGATATGTCATAAATAAAGCTTTGACTTTTTGTGCTATGTATTTTACTGGTGTTGATACAAGTTTTAATCAAGCAGAAAGAAACTAGGCACCAAATGATCCATCTCAAAAGTGACAGTTGTCTGTAATCTAATACCAACGTCATCTAATTAGGAAGGTAATAGTTACAACATTAGATGTGGCCACAAGAAATAAAGCAGAGTGTTATATACTAAACAACTATTCATAAGTTGAAAAATACATCGTAATATATTTTACATCTAACTTGATGTGTATTAAACACTCTATGTTATATAATTGTGTAGCAAGCACATAATGAAACAACAAGCCACTAGACATCAAAACATGAATAAAGTCTAAGAAAAAAGTTCCCCCAATGGTTCTACAACTAGATAAATGAACCTATTACATTGCATTTTAGTATGTATATTTAACTTTAATAATTTAAATATAACACCACATTAAGAATTTTTAGTGCAAATGGTTGCAGAAGTATGATCTCTATCAAATTAACTCGTCGAAGGCCACTAATGATTTTTTTGCTTTGGTATCAAGATCAAACAATTCAATACTATCATACTCGGGTTTTGTGGTAATCGGAGCGGTGTATGCATACATGGAATAGAAGATTCTAAATTTTGTGGACAATTGGAGGAAATAATTGAAGTTTTGTATATACGTGATTATTTAGTGGTGTTATTCATGTACAAGTGATTTGATACCAACTCGTTGCGAAGGAGAATGCAAGCATACAAAAATAAGAAAAGCATTTTTGTGAATGCTCAGTGCTATAAAGATGTTTCTTTCATACTTGCATCTCATGCAGAAAATTTTTTTTACACCAATGACTTATTCAACAGTCTAAATTGGAAAGTTGCTGAACACCTCTAGCATTAACATATTTGGGATATACTTGATGATGTCGAAAATGAAGTTCAAGTAGTACAAGACAACAACTCTTCCAATATCAACCTGGAGATTGAGTAACCTGAGTTGGACTCCTTGATCTTTAGTCGACCTGATGTTGCCTCTAATGTTGTCAAAGATTATGCTCTCTTAGTACAATCTCGAGGGGATGGCATGAGTTTCATTGACAATGATGACCCAATAGAAATCAATGGCACATTAGAGGTCGATGATATATTTAAGGAGTATATTGATGATGACGTGTCTGAGCGTGAAACTGAGGAAAAAGATGATGAACAAGCTTCTTCTGATCACGTTGCTTGCACTAGCAATGATGATTAAGGCCTTTTATATTGTTTCATCTTATAAACTTTGAAACTTATACTAACAATTGTTTCAAAATATAATTCATAAATTGATCTTATTTCTTACTAACGTATGCAACATATCTGCCCAGGTTGCTACGTGTGCTAGATCAGTTAGAGGAGCTAAGCCTCCACCGAGATATGGGACTGCTTTACAATCCGAAAGTCAATTGGGTATGAATTTCAATATTAACAATTTTCTTTCACATTCTTACTGATTTTATTTAATTCATAAACCTTAATACCAGCTTCGTCATGCTGTAGGGGTTAGGGAGAGTCTAGGGTGATAGACATCGCAAAGTGGGTGGCACTTAATAGAAAGTGTCATGTTTAGTTTGCTCAGATAGATGACATGACAAAGCCCACTAGGGACTTTGACGCATGGTTTGAAAGCATCGTTGGGGTGCATATGAGGGATTGTATATCCCCTTTTTATAACACTCGGAGTTCCATCCCACCGGTGGATAGAAATAAGAACCCTTGTAGCATGATGGTAATAGCTTTTTTTACTAATTCAATATTCCTTTTTTTTTTTTGTGGAACTTATAGTATAACTTGTTTTTAAAAATGTAGAAATGGTTTGAGATCGCACTCATAATTGAGATTATCGCTTACATCAACCATGAGGCTCAAAAAGTGCTATCAAAATTGGAAAAATGACCTCAATAAGTACTACAAAAATATGGTCTGGATGTTATGTCTAAAGTCGTTAAGAATATAGAGCCCTAGTAGAAATGTTGTGAGCGATTTGGCTTGTCTAAATTTTAGGTTTGTTTCCCCATCAAAATTTTTTTAGTGTATTTGACCTAATAAAATGCATTGTAAAAGTGTAACTTTTTTTACAGGCTTGATCATAAACAAATGCAGCAAATCACAAAATAAGTAAGATGGTCAACCTATTAGGGGCATTCATCTTATTCACAACATTGACATAAAAAGATAAGATACTCTGTGTAGTTTTATTGGATAATTATTTTTATAAACAAGTATTAAACTCTAATATCAATTCAATGTTACAGATGAACCCCAATACACGCCAACTATAGTCCTTGATCGATAACAAGTGTAACTAACATTATCCTCAAGGTAGGAGTTGAGCCAACAAGGTTGCAGATACTGCACATGTAAATAAATTACAGTCACCTCTTTAAATAAAATATTATTTTATAATTTTTTAATTAATAATTCTTTTCTTCACTCTTAATTATAGGGCAAATGGTTCATGAGAGACAAACGCAAGTGACATAGGTCGCATCTGGCTCTTCTACCCCTATCGTCAACAAGATTGCCATGATTATAAATGTGTTGGGTATGTGTACGAGTCATCAACCAGAGTGTGACCTAGATTGAGTCAAAAACAGTCAAGTTCTAATTCTACATCTTCTAATTCACAATCTAGGCAAACCTAATTATCTCTAGAGGTGCAAAACTAGCACACACAAATGTATACGAGCAATGTGGAGCTAATTAATCAAGGGAGACAAACCAACCCCAAATTCACTATTAACATACCTCCACCCCCGATGAGTATAGTGCCTCGTGCCCACGAAGAAGAGGCAAAAAAATGAAAAACTTAAGGGATTAGACATTTTGTATATTATTTGACTTCTACTTTTTTTTTTTTTTCCTATGTTATTAGACCATGTAGTGTGTTTTATTTTATTTCATGTTAATTGATATTAAGTATAGGATTTTTATTAATTATCATCGTATTAAGTCATCTTAATCACATTTCAATTAATATTTAATTTTACAAAATTAATAAATATTTTTAATAAAGTAATTAAATGAGAATAAAATAAAAAAAATTAGTTGTTTGATTGCAATTTATTTATTTTTTCCATTTAGAAAAAATAAAAAAGACAATTAGCGATGACAAAATTTATGCAAAAAACCTATCGTTTCTAAATCTTCATTCAAATTTAAAAACTTTTAACAATGACAATTTTCAAAAATGTCATCCCAAAATATTATTGAAGATGTCATCCACTCAAATTCAAGACATTAAAAAATAGCGACGGCATATTATCACAAAAACTACGTGTCGTCGCTAAAAAGTTTTAGCAACAAATTTTTTACTACAACTTTGTCATCATAAAAGTTTTCTTAGTGATGACACCTTTTAGCAAGGCTTCGATTCTTGTAGATTGGTAAAGAGGACTTTGTGACACACTTCATTGAGGAATTAACATTAGGTTCCACTGCTAAGGAGGATGATATTGTTAGCAAAATATCATAGAATAATAAACAAGAATAATATTATTAATGAAAAGAAGTCCATATTGGCATATGTAGCTTAAGCGTGAAGAAGGGAGAGTTACCAAGTGTAGGTCCCGTATGGCAGCACAACTCCAACATCTTTTAATCTGGTGCTAAGTGCTCCAATGAAGCTCCCTTGCATCCTCTTTCTCACCCAATAGAACACATCATGTTACCTACTCAAGTCCAGTGGGCAAATAGAAAATGGACTATTGGTGTCGCCCAAAATATTTTTCTTAAGTAGCAGACATATGTAGTATAGAAAAGTTGTCTTATCTACAAAGATGTGGGAAATTTATAACTCGGAAGATTAATAAAAATAAATGTTCCAAACAACAAGCGATTTTTCAAAACAAAGTTTAAAATAAAATAAATATTTTTGTTATTTTTTAGTTTAAAATTTAAAACATAAAATTAAAGCGGTGAAGCTTTAAAAATCCTTTGTATATTTCGTAACTGGTATAGCATTTTAACCCTAAATAAATAAGTATCTAAAGTATTTGATTTATTATATCTTTTATTGTTAATTGCAAGCACATTTACTATTTTTGTAAGTCAACCTAAAACGACAATATAGCAAGCTATAATGCATTAAGGTTTTTCCTATAAAAGGTAGCAAAATAATCATCTTTCACTAATAGTTTAGTGCGCTAATTATGAAAATTATAACTGCTGTCACTACAATTATAATTAACATAATTTTAAGATAAAAATAATAATAACAAAACAAATTTATTATATTCAAATGGAATAAATTATTGCATTAATTCTGAAAGCGCCTTGTTTTATTAAATACTTTAAGAATTTACTATACCATCCTCTGTCGACAATAAATTAAGTATTACTAAGCATTTACTATGCCAGTATATGCCTATAATACAGCAAAACTTAACTTAATAAATGAGCATGACTTCAGTATTATTAATATTAATTATAAAACATAATTAAATTACATAAAAAAATGACTGAAATTATACAAAAATTGGGCAGTATAACAACATTAACAATATTGATTAAAAACATAGAAATATATTTTATTCCATAAAAATATAAGCATTACAACACAGATATAGAGTCAAAATCTATACCAAAGTACTATACATACATGATCATCTCTCTACCTCACCAGACTTTTTATACTAATTTAAGCATTATTTTATTATTTTTATCAGAGTCAAGGGAGTACCTTAACAATACCTCCTCCTAAAAGGGTATTGTTAAGTCTAACTCAGCAGAAATGAAGACAAAGAAGGAGACGAGGGAAATTCCCCCATTGAGGTATGAAGGAAGGGGTTGAAGCACCCCCTATTTATAGTGAAAATTTTTTCACTATTCATATTGTTTTAATAATTTATTTATATTATTTTATCTTTTTTTCTTTGCTTAATCAACAGCCCCTTTATTAAGAATCAGCGTGACATATATATATATATATATATATTATTTTTTGATGATGTCATGCTGACGTAAACAATTTACAGTAATATTAAAAATATTTATTTTATAATAAAACACACAAAAAATAATTACAAACTTCTAAAATTTCAATCTCTTTTAGATACAAATATAATTTTTAAGACTTGAAAATATTTTAAAAATTACTAAAAAGATTATAAAACATATTTACAAACTAAAAACACACTATCAAACATATTAAGACTCAAAATAAAATTATCAATTATGATTTTTATGGTTTTAATTATTTACAGACTAAACTCATATTTAACACACTAAAATAACTCTAAAAATTACCAAAAATATTATTAAACATAAAACACATTAAAAACACATTTTCAACATATTTACACATTAAGACATAAAAACACTAATTAACGCAAAAATGCTATTAATAGAGGATTTAATGAGAAATAAAAGTACAAAGAAAGGATTTAAGTCTTGAAAAATATACACTTTTACGGTTTCATCACAAACACATATCCTTTTGTTGGCGTGGGAACTAAGTAAAAGAGAATTAATATACGTTGAAGCCGTTTTTAGTTATCAAACCCAATCCCAATACTTGCTCTCAATGGTTCAGTTCCATGGCATCCAAAAATTGACGATGTGGCGCCCAAATGTGTTTTTGGGAAATTTTGTTAATCCAAATATTAGCTAAATTTTTTTCTTTGCTTCAAGCCTATATTAGGACTCTTTCAAGGTTTTTAAGGGATGCCTAATCCTTCAAACTAGAGAGTCTAAGAGAAATACACATGCAATTTTTATCAATATTTATTTTTCTTTTTAGTTTAGAAATTTTGTTTTCAACAAATTCAAGAGAGAAGACAACTTGAAAATCAAGAAGAGAAGATTGAAGATTGAGAAGTCAAAATTGAAGAATTGTGACACCTTCACATGAGTCTTTCTTTCTAATTTTTCTCATCTTTTATTTTTATGAATTGAGATGTTAAAACCCTTGATTTTTGTTTATTTATTTTTATGAATTGTTTTTTTCTTAGGCTTTGATGTAGCTAACGCTATAATAATTATTTTTTTTTAATTTTGCTTGCAAAGAATTTATTTTCTCCAAAAGTTTTTTATTCATGATTGTTATTGATTTTACAACTTTTAATTCGTTTGAAGATCTTACCAATATTTAAATTGATTTAAAGACCTATATTAAAACTCCAAAAGAAGATATTTAAGAATAACTTATAAAATTAACTATAAGTTACATGCGACATCAAAAAATAATAGTATGACTCGCGTAAATTATTTAAGAGAGCCATAAATTATATTGAGTCTTTGGGGTGACGGAATTCATATCGAGCAATTATAGCTTTATATGGTAGAGGTATTTTTAATATCAACCCTAGAATGAATATTAAATAATTTAGGGTTTCTCGCTCTAACACATGGTTTAATAAGCGATGTTAGTGAAAATAATGAAGTAAATTAGATTAATTTTGGTGAAATTGGATGTCCTACTCTTTTATTCATTAAATAGTTTCTTTTATATTTTGTTTTATTATTTTCTATTTTATTTTTGGTTATTCAAAAAATCTTACAATTAATCAATTTGGTGCTTAATTAATTAAATGCAACTCTCAAGACAATACTTTTCTCAAAATACTTTATTGTTTATTGTGATTTGTGCATTTGCAAAAATTCATATCACAACGCAACAGAGATGGGATCAATATAAAGTCAAAAAAAGAATGGCAAAATTTAACCATTGGATTACTTCAACCATTTGTTGAAGTATAAAACGTATTCTCCCTTCTATATAAGTTAAGGATTATTTTTGGGTTATTTTTCAGATTCTTTTGGGCGTTGTATATTCTTCTAAAAAAACTATTTTAAGTGGAGGATGAACTGTCATGTTCAATGTTTTTGGGAAATTCTTCTAAAAATTTTAATTTAGTACTATATTATATCAAAATATGCATTTAATATCCTATATTTTATAATATTTTATATCGGTATCTTGACTTTTTAAAAAATCTTTTTTAATACCTACATGCATTTTTTTGGACACAAAATGACACAAATACCCTTTGTATGATTGACTAACATTTTGAGTAAAAAAAAAACAAAATCTAAAAAAAAACCTCAAAAATTCCAATAAACCCAAAACTCTACCATCTCCATCCCTTTCTCTCTCTCATCCTCATCCCTAAAATATACTATGCCATCGAGCTTTAAGGAAAAAATCCCAAAAATCTACCATATCCATTGAATCGGCATCGCTCAATTTCATCTCCCCTAACTCCTTCGCCTTTTTGATTATGTTGTCCACCTTATGCCATCCTAGAAAGCCTCCACGATTGCCTCCCACTATCGTGGCTTCCTAACCAGATTCTTCGCCAGCTACTTCTTCAAAACCTCGATTTCTTCTTCGCTCCACTCCTTTTCCTCCCACCATTCCTCTTCCTCCTCCCCGTCCTTCATCGATTCTCTCATCATCACGCTCGTGACTGCTGGGGTCTTCGATCTAAGCGAGGCAAAAGAACAATGTTGTTTTTGGAAAAACCTATTTTTTTTTAATTTTTATAGCAAAAAGAGGGGAAAAAAATGGAATTGATTTTGGGAAAAAAATGGAGCGGATGAAGAGAACAGTCATGGCCGATAATGAAGGAGAATTGTTCTTCTTCGTAGGCAGCTTAAGCTCGAGAGGCTGGGTGTTTTTCAGATCAATTCATGTCTGGGTTTTTTGATAATCACAAGCATGAAGTTTTTGAGTTTTTCTTTTTTTTTAACTCAAAATTTCAGTTAATTATACAAAAGAATATTTATGTCTTTTTGTATCTTAAAAAACGTCTCTGGATACTAAAAACAAAAGTTTTTTAAAAGATCAAAGTACCGATATAAAATATTTCAAAAGATAGAGTATCAAATGCATATTTCGATATAACACGAGGTACTAATCTAAAATTTTCCCTTTTTATAACTTAGAGCCTTTAGAATACTATGGAAATCCAATTCATACTTTAAAGAGTTACATAGACTAATAAAGAAACAACGGATGGCATATTCTTCCACAAGGACAACCTAAAGCAAGAAGGGTACTGAAAACATGAAGAGCCATACTAATTTGGAAATCATATCCCACTCTCGCTAACATTAGAAACATTCTCATACACACTGGATCCGCTAAACTTAAACGGAAGGATGCAACGACCTCCAAATCGCTGCTGCAAGTAGATGATTGTGGTGAAAAGAAGACATCCGAAAGGGATTATCACATCCCATGGAATTGAGACTAACTCGAAAGCGACAGCGGGGTTTTGAGCCTGGTAAAGGGCATATGCATGAGGCAACAATCGGACAAGTGTTGTTCCAATGTAGAAGATAGAGGACAGAGCCTTCTCTCTGGAATCCCTG
>CAMOHE010029403.1:0-14985 GCA_946598075.1 Artocarpus hirsutus | reverse complement strand
AATTGAATCAAATATTGGGTTTTACTTAGATAATTCAAGAGAATTAAGAAGAATCGTTTTGGAGGTAAGAAACTCATTCTAGACTATTGCTGAAATTTTGTTTCCTTTGTAATCCGACCTTTATAACTTGGTCTACGAATTTCCGTTTGCTCTGAAATTTTAGTATGATGTTTATGTATGTGATATGTGATATTCCTAAAAATTTCACTTTATTTGGAATTTTCTATGATGAGATATTAAATTTTCTTTCTCTACCACTCATGACCAAACTGTTGCTGATTGGTATTTTGCACAAAAGTATAGTTCATGTTTAAGGGGCAAACGACCTTTGATTTGAACAAAATTTCACAGAGATATTCATGCATATGTTAAGTTATGATCTGAAAAATTTTGTGGTTATTTGATGAATATTTTATGAGTTCTTGAATTTTCTTTAAGATAGGTTTTATGGCTGTCTATTCAGTAAATTCGGTACTTCTTGTTTATGTGACCTATTTGTATGGCTAAACAAATTTATTTGCTAATGAGACTTTTTGTGGTACTGTATATATATGTTATTAGGTTGTCTTAAAAATTTTAGGGTTAAAGTAATTTTTTTTTTAATTATTGAATTTTTGATGCCTTAAGTTTACTTTTCATATTAACACCTGATAGCCGTCATATTTTAGTAATTTTTGATTTTGTATTTACACTGTTTATATTTTTCTTATATTTTTACCAAATACTATACATCTTGAGCTTTTGTTTGGCTTTTGAATCGCTTGAATTGGAGTTCTCATTAAATAGTTATGATTTTTTGAAATTGACCTTAAAAGCTATACAGTTTTAAACAGACCCAAAATTTAGATTAAATTTCAAGGACTTTTTCTTCATGCAATTTATTGTCAAAATATGCGTGTAATACATGAAATTCTTTGTTTTTGAGTCTAGTTTCTAATGCCACTGGTTTTGACTGATTTGGAGTTAAGATGAAATTATTATGAATTTTTAAGTGAATAAAGGTCATTCTGCCTACTTTTTGGAATTATACCCTAGGTTCATAAATTGTAATTTTGTGCTTCTTGATATTATTACATGATAAGGTGATGTTCTATGATAGTATGAGATGTTTATATATTGCTAATAGTAATGCTAGTGACTTATGGTCTATATGAATGTTTGACATGAACCCTCCAAAAGGCAAGCACACCGAGAACCGCAGCGACGTCACCCAAGTTAAGGTTTAGTAAGCAAGCAAGACAAGTAAGTATATTCTCACCTGCAACATGAAAAAAGTTTACGAAAAAGTTTTAAGAATATGTTTTATGATAATTGTTAAAGTTTGTTTTTACATATGGTTTTCTCATGAAAACTCTTGTTGCAACAAGAAAGTTTAACTAATGTTTCAATGATGAGGTATGTTAAAAGTATATCTATATATATGTATCACTTAATTAAGTGTTGCACACCCTATGTTTATGTTTATGTTTATGATGTCCCGAAGGTTAGACTTGTCATGTTTGGTTTGGGACTAGCTATCCCTCTCCTCTCATGACGGCGTGCCTATGATGATGATGTTTATGGTGCAACACTTGGGCCCCAAAGATAAAATGAATGAAGTTTTTAATATGGATAATGATGATGAAAGATATGTTCTATATAAAGCTATGCCAAGTGCACTATTATGTTAATGATGATTATGTTTACAATGTTTCATAAAGATTTTCATAAAATGTTTATGTTGTGAGATAGGAAAGTGTACTTACTAAGCTTTTGCTTACTTAGTTTATAATCATGTTGCAAATAAAGGTAAGAGGACCATGGAATAGGTGGAGGGTGAGGACGGGCATGTGGGCTATGAATGATGGAATGGAAACGAAAAAACACCAAGAAAGAATAATTTTTTTGAACTATGTTTTTATTTTTTTGAATGATATAATTTCCGCACTATTAAGTAAAAAGACTTGTTTTACATTTATTTTGATTTTTCAAAAGTTCAGTCTACCAAACTGTTTAAAATAGATTTTAAAGTTTGTTTTGAAATTTTGTTTGAATTATGGTTTTGTTAATTTGGCATTGATAAACCATGAAAAAAAAAATATTTGAAATATTTGGAATATTTAAAAAAAATTATTTGTGCATGGATCCTGGGATATGTTTATCAAATTGTGTCTAAATTTAAATGGTTTTATTTTGTCAATAATGATAACAAGGATGAAAGTAATGATTATTATGACATCCATAAGGGGGGCGTTACATAAGAATTTAAAACAAATAAAGAGTGAGCGAAAGGCTCAGTAGGACTATATTTTGAAAATATTTAATTTTAAAAGAAATTCATTAATCAAATAAATATGTAGAAAATAAACTAAAACAAATAAATAAATAGATGAAAATTTAATAAAATCTTTCCTTATCAAAACAGTTTAAATAGGTCAACCAGAAAAATACCATTTTCTTTTCCAAGGCAAACCATATATATTTTACCACCGTAGTGGTCCAGTTGGGTTTCGGGACCTACCCCCAAGGTCGCGCACTACACGACCCGATCTCTGATATGGCATTATGGCCTTAAATATAATTATATATATATATATCTTTCTATGATTTATTAAAATCTCTTTTACCAAATATAATCATTTACATTCATTATGATGTTTATTATGAAAACCACCTCAATTCTATGGTTTATAAAGACATTCAGTAAAAATTCTCTTTCAATCAGTTATTAAAAACATTTTGATAAAAATCCATTTTTGGTCAAATCTTTTTAAAACTAGGTTACCAAGAAAGAGGGGTAGAAGTCCTACCTCGATACTCGTGTCGATGTCCCACACCGTAATCCAAGTCCACTATACGCTAGGTCCATAGATCTATGTACAACCTTAAATATATAAACTGCTTCCATCAGTATCTAACTTAAGATATCATATATTACTAAACTATCTCATGGTGTCCTAGTGTGCTATTTAAGTTTATAAAACCATTTTACAAAGTCAGAATTACAATCGAGGTTCAAAACGGTGAAAACGAGTGAAAAATAACAAAATTTCACCATGTTTGGTCGGCCTGTCGGTCCCCTGGTTCGACCGGCCGAACTGTATAGTTTGGCCTGTCAAAAAACTAAGTCCGGTCCATCAAACTTTTTCAAGTTCAGCCTGCCAGTCGTATGAATCCGGCTTGCCGAACTTGTGAATTCGGCCTGTCGAACATGAACTTTGGCCTACTAATCTAGAAAAATTTTAAAATTTTTCAGGCACAGGAATTTGGCCTACCGAATCCAAATCTCCATTTCAACCTGTTTTTCTCAATTCTCAGGCTTGGGTAATGATCATAGTTGATAGAAAAACATAATTGATTACTTTTTAACACATTAAAACAAGTTTTAAACAAAATTTTTGAAAAAATCCAAAAATAGACAAAAATAGAGAAAAACAAAAAATCTTAATTTAAATCCGTTTTTGATCAAAGAAAGTTTGGATTCTAGTTATTCTAAGTTCCTCTAACCTAGATTGAAGGTTTTCTAAGCATAGAAAAGCTTAGATTTCAAAATACCAAGAAAAATTGAAAAAGTTTTGAAATTTAAAAACTAACCTTGAATCGAAGCTTTGAATCGTGTTTGTAGTTACTAAACCGTGTTCCTGAGCCTTCAATCCACTAACTCAAATCTTGGGGTCAATTTTTGTTTAAAAATTATGAGAGAAAAATAAGAGAGAGTGTGTGAAACTGAGAGAGAGAAAGAGAGAGGGAGAGTGAGGTTTTTATAAAGAAAAGAAAAGCAGTTTTCAATACCACATCCTGCACGTGGTTTTCCAAAGTGGGACGTCTTGGTCATTTGGTGAATTATTCTGTTTCAAAATTTAAAATAGCAATTAAAACATTTAAGAGTAATTAAAAATCATTAAAATAATAAAAAATAACACAAATTTAGAAACTTCACAAAATGATCGAATTAAGTTTAAAATATTCATTATAGCACACTAATCTACCATTTTACATTCTAATAACACTTAATTAATTTTTGGGGTGTTACAAGTAGATTCTTTGGATGGAATTTGTTTTGAAAAATCTAGGCCGAGTTTTCCAAATTTGAGTAGGTTTCTCGAACCAAGTGCTAACTGTCTTCGACCATTGGTAGGAACATATTGGGCTCTGTGTTTGCAGTCTCTATGGAATTGAGAAGCCAAGCCATAACCGGAGAATTTTTTTTCTCCATGTCCTAAAACTTGGGTCATTTGTAGCAGCTTTCTTTATTTCACTAGTCGAATAACCTGATCTCCCTCGGCCATCTATAGCTAGTTTGATTCTAGATAATTTTTTCCTTCAATATATGATCAGTTATCTGTAAACTGGTATTAACTGCTATCAAGTGATCAAACATTGTTGGTTATGGTTGGAGTGAAGGTAGTACCTGACATTGCTTCAGCGAAAGTCTTCGATTTGTTGGCTAGCGACACCATACTTCAATATTGTTGTGGTCCTAAGTGAAAAATGGATCTTGAACAGAAGCTCTAATACCATGGTAGTTTCTTAAAAAAGTTTATTTCTTCTTATCAAAACGTTATTTACACATGTAAATAGAATTACTAATATTTATGTAATCCTAACAAACTTCCTAAAACATAGAATCAGTCTTAGCTAAAAATATTTAAACCTTATGGATAGGTTTAGATTTTATTTAAAAAAAAAAAAGAAAATAAAGTCCTAACTTATTTTCCTAATTTGTAACACCCTGAAATTAATTAAGTGTAGTTAGAATGTAAAATGGTGGATTAGTGTGCCATAATGAATATTTTAAACTTAATTTGATTATTTCATGGAATTTCTAAATTTATGATATTTTTGGTTATTTTAATGATTTTTAATCACTCTTAATTATTTTAAATTTCTACTTTAAATATTGAAAACAAAACAACTTGTCAAATGACCAACACATCCCACTTTAGAAAACCACGTGCGGGACGTGGTATTGAAAACTGCTTCCATTCTCTTTATAAAAACCTCACTCTCCCTCTCTCTTTCTCTCATTCTCGTCACCCTCCCTCTCTCTTTCTGTCTCTCATGGTTTCTCTCCTTCTCTCTCAATCTCTCTCAAAATTTTTGAAGCAAAAATCAATCCTAAGCTTTGGGTTAGTAGATTGGAAACTCGGGAACTCGATTGAATGACCACAACTTCGGTTTAAAGCTTTGATTTGAGGATAGTTTCAAAATTTCAAAACTTTTTCAATTTTTCAAATTTTCTTGCATTTTGAAATCTAAGCTTTTCTAAGCTTAGAAAACCTTCAATCTAGGTTAGATGAACTTAGAATAACTAGAATACAAGCTTTGTTTCATCAAAAATGGATTTAAATCAAGATTTTTCATTTTTCTCCAATTTTCTCTATTTTTGGATTTATTTGAAAATTTTGTTTAAAACTTGTTTTAAAGCATTAAAAAGTGATCTATCATGCTTTTCTATAATGTATTGATAATACCTATGCTAGAGAACTGAGAAAACAGGTTAAAATTGAAGATTTGGGCTTGGGGAGGCCGAGACCCGTGCTTGGAAAATTTTGAAATTTTTCCAGATCGACAGGCCAAACTTCATGTTCGCCAGGTCGAATTCATGTGTTTGACAGGCCAGATTCATCCAATCGACAGGCCAAACCTAGGAAAGTTTGACCGATTGGACTTGGCTTTCCGCTAACCGAACCAGGGGACCAACAGGCCGACTAGGCATGGTGAAATTTTACGATTTTCACCCATTTTCACCGTTTTGAACTCTGATTTAAATCCCAACATTGTAAAATGATTTTATAAACTTAAATGGTACACTAGGACACCATGAGATGATTTAGTAACATAGGATATCTTAAGTTAGATATTGATAAACTAGTTATTATACATTTAAGGTTGTACATGGATATACGGAGCTAATGAATAGCAGATCGGGATTTCAGTGTGGGACACTGACACACGTATCGAGGTAGGACTTCTATCCCTTTTCCTTGGTAACCTGATTTTAAAATGATTTTGGCCTAAAAAGGGATTTTGTCAAATATTTTTAATAACTGATTGAGAGAGGACTTTTATTGAATGTTTTTACAAACAGTAGATTGAGGTAGTTCTCATAATAAATCTCATAATGAATGTAAATGATTATATTTGGTAAAAAGAGATTTTAATGATCATAGAAAGATATATATATATATATAATTATATTTAAGGGCATGATACTATATCAGAGATCGGGTCGTGTAGAGTGCGACCTTGGGGGTAGGTCCTAAAACCCAGCTGGGCCACTATGGTAGTGATTTACATATGGTTTGCCTAGGAAAAGAAAATGTTATTCTTTCTAGTCGACCTATAAAATTATTTCGGTAAGATAAGTCTTTATTGGATTCTTATTTACGCATTGATTTAATTATTTATTTATTTATTTACTCATTCAAGTTCATTTTCTAAATGTTTACTTGATTAATGAAATTTCTTTTAAAATTAAATGTTTTAAATAAATAGTCCTACTGAGCCTTTTGTTCACATTTTATTTGTTTTTAAACCTTTCCCCTAGGTGGATTTTAGCTTAGGTTTGAAGAGGAGTCCATGGACAGAACTCACGGGCAGTAGAAGGACTAAGAAGGTTATTTGAATTATATAAATCAAGGCATGAAATTTTCTAACTCTTCCTTTTTATTTGGACTGTGGTTGTAATAATATATTGTTAGTACTATGTGTGTGCATAAGATGTGGGTCAGTGGGACCCATTCTCGTTCCTCCGTAGTTTTTATCATCTTTTCCTTATTGTTTATTTTACCATTATTCTTATTTGTTTAAAAATTTTAACTACTTGCCTCTAAAATGGTTTTAAAATTTTTCACATTTTTTATAATTAATTTCTATTCTAAAATTTATATTTTAATTAAATTTATTTTTAATTAACTTAATTAATCTACCACGTCAACTCTCGTACTTCGGAGCATGACATAACTTTCGATAGTTTTTATCATCCTTTCTCCTTAATTATTTAAATTTTTAGTGCTTCATTTTTGTTACTTCCCATCTTTTTGCTTTTTCTTTTTTGCCCCTTAACATCTTATATAAATATTAAGGTTTACTTCATCGAATTATTTCTTTTTATGTATATCATCAAAATATTGTTTTAAATTTATTCTTGTTGAATATTCTTTTACATTATTTAAAATGTTAATTTATGAAGCGTGACCTTCAAGTTCTATTCTTGTTCCTTTCTAGCCATTGTTATATGGGTTTGATGCATAAAGGCAAATGCCTCCTTTTTTTTTTTTTTTTTGTTTCTTTGTGTTAGGGGAACGCCCCTCAAACAATTTTTTGATTCCTTTTCTTTTCTTTTTTTTGTTTTTTGATTCCTTTTATTTTCTTTTTTTTGTTCTTCTTTCTCTTTTCTTATTTTTCTCATATTTTTTTAATTTTTTAACCCCTATTTTATTATTTTCTTTTTTCTTTTTTTAGTTTGTTCTTTTATTTTTCATCTTCTCTTTTTTTCCTTCTCTTATCCTCTTTTGTTTTTCCTTTTTCTTTCTTAGTTTTTATCATCCTCCCTTCTTAATCATTTATATTTTTAGTACTTCATTCTTGTTCCTTTCCAGCTTTTTGCTTTTTATTTTTTTTCCACCAATATCTTATATATATTTTTGAGATTCACTGCATCAAATTATTTTGCTTAATTGTATTATCAAAATACTTTTTTAAATTCATTCTTAGTTCATATTTTTTTGCATTGTTTAAAATGCTTTATCAAAGCAAGATCTATTGTCTCATTTTTTCAGTACCTTTGGTTGTCTATCTAATTAAATTTTTATACCTAAGTGAATTACATAATTACTTTTAATATTTATACCTTATCTTTGTATTTTAGTTGTTAAATTTGAATGATGTTTTGAATATATAGTGGGGAACAGCCAAAGGAATATGAAAATGGAGACAATAAATTTGACTTTGTTTTATGAAGTGTGTCCTTCAAGTTTCGTTCTTTTTCCTTTCCATTTAAGCTCAACATTTTTTAGTCAATTTTTCCAACTATAACTCTGAAATATTTCTTTTTTTAGTGTTTCCCTCAAATAATTTTTTTTTTAATTTTGTTCCTACCTAATTTGCTCTATCAAACCTTTTTTTTTTCATTAAATTGAATTATTAAGGGAACTCGAAAATCATTAAGACAAAATTTTAATGATCTTGACAATATTTGATAAAAACACATGAAAACACGTGATCAAATTATTGTTCGATCGATAGGTCAAACTGGTAGATTGGCCTTCTGAACAAACTCCATCAGCAGGCTGAACTTGAAGATCAGTCTGTCAAACTTATAATAAATGATCCCTGCAAATATTTTACTTCCCACCTAAGGTTCTTTGTATAGAGCCTCAGTTTTAAGTCAAATAACTCAATAGCAAAATTATCTGATTAAAACAGTCATATCTAGATAATCTCTAGGAAAATAAATATTCCCAATAATTCAACAAGTTTATCTTGAATTAATTTTTCACAAAATTAATTCAATCCAATAAACAAACATGAATTATCTGATCCTATCAAATTTCAGCCAATCTAATAATTTAATATAAGTCACCAATTTATTCGAAAAGCACGCTGTATCGTTACAAGATTTATTGCACAAAGGAGACCTGATAGACCTATATAGTTTAAGCTATCGATAATTATGAAACCCAATATTTTAGATATACATTTCATAATTATCAACTCCAACGCTATTCCATTAAAAGCTTAGTGCTGGACTCTTGAACTATATAAAATTATGAAACCCGAATAACTAAGTCTCTATGACATATCATAATATATCATATCTTCATAGTATTATCCATAATCTGCTTAAGGATAAATTATATCTTACTTTCCTGATTATTTTTCTCCTAAGTTCAATTATCTCACCATCAAAAAACTCACCATTCAAAGACGGTATACCATTCAGTTACACCTATGTATCCAAATGGTTGAGCGCTCCAGTCTTTCAATTATAGGATAACGCATATAAGAGGATATCATCGACTCCTAAAGAGCAGTTATGGATTCTATATCTATGAATAATAGGTCTATGCTATCAACAATCATGTCTCCAATAAACCGGCATACGTATCAACCTAAAATGTGAATATCACCCTTTGGTATATCAAAAGATATAAGTCAAGACAACGGGCCCACTATTCATCTCAAGATTAAGATACAACACATATGATTGTCTAAAGTGAATTGATTTGCTGATACAAAATTATTAATCCAAATCAATTACACTTTATGTCCCA
Source organism: Artocarpus hirsutus (assembly GCA_946598075.1). Lineage (NCBI taxonomy): Eukaryota > Viridiplantae > Streptophyta > Magnoliopsida > Rosales > Moraceae > Artocarpus > Artocarpus hirsutus. The sequence goes on along the minus strand of CAMOHE010029403.1, from coordinate 5,728 downwards.
ATCTAGTACATCGTCACCTATGACGATGCACCGATGTTTCTATTTGCGGAGTCCACCTCCGATGGCCAAGACAAAACATCTCCCATTAGGGATATAGACAACATAACAATCTTTACATGAATAAAGCACCCAACTTTGTTCCCTCAATTACGGATCTTATGATTTAGACCATCACCTTTAACAATATGTCTTTTGCATAATTTATCCATCATATGCCGGATTCTAAAGGCTTAGACTGATAGTTTTAGACTTTTGTTTGCTAATCATTCATTCAACAAATATGAACATAGAGAGGACAACAATTTGGTATTAAATAATAAATAAATTTTTTATTGATAAAAATGTCTCCAAAACCAAATTACATTTTACTCCTTAGGGCATACATGTCTAATAATCTCCCACTTGTACTAAGTTAGTAAATATGACAAATCTTGCATCTCCATAGCTTCCATATCCTTCTCAAAAACTCTCGTAGTTAGTGTCTTCATGAATGGATTAGTTAAATTGTCCTCGAATGCAATTTTGCACACAACAACATGCCCCCTTCAATGAAGTCCTTATTCACATGATACTTCTAATCAATATGCTTACTCTTCGTGTGAAATCTTGGTTCCTTAGCATTAGCTATCACTGTAGTGTTATCACAATACAGCGATACAGCCTTATCCATACTAGGAACTACCTCAAGATCCCCAAGGAACATGTGAAGCCACACTGCTTCTTTCAAAGCATCACTAGCTGCCACATACTCAGCCTCCATTGTTGAATCTGAAGTGCAATCTTGCTTGACACTTCTCTAAACAATGGCACTATCACCTAGAGTAAACACAAAACTAGTAGTCAATCTTCTCAAATCCAAATAGGATTGAAAATCTAAGTCAGTGCATCCTAGAGGTTTTAAATCCTAACCCGAATACAAAAGCATATACCCTCAAGTCCTTCAAGATTATCCAAAATCTACTTTACAGTCTGATAATCTTCATGTTGAACCTGCAACATGTTATTCATGCTGGCAATAACATAATAGTCGGCCTAATCGTTAGTATATTTCTAGTGATCATATGCTTGGATTTGCTCATTATTGGAATCTCCCGTAGGCTAGGAAGGACACAAAGTTGTCAAAATAAATTTCACTTTCTCAAAGGGTAGGATGATGTTTAGGTTCTATTTCCAATCATTAAAATTCTCATTGGTTAATTGATTTTTGTCAAGTATCGATGATAAAGCGTTTTTAGACATTTTTAATCTACAATAAAGATTTATATACTAAACATAAGCAAACATACCATAATAATCTAGTATGATAATATAATCAAGTAAACATACAAGTGTGTTTATGTGTCAAAACCTTGAAAATATCATAGCCTTACAATGATAATTCCTAACTCAAAATTCAACAAGCCGCCTAGGAGAGACTTCCCAAATTTAATTAGAAGCATGAAACCCCTCCTGATTAATATATGCCATCTAGGACTTGTATGATCCAGTATATATTAATAATCGTTTCTTTAGCCATCAATTTTATTAACAGAGCTCCTAGGAAGGTTAATAATAAAATTAATATGAGTGTATAACCATCGTTTCAATATTTTATCCATGATTTATAATCACCACCTAGGGGTGTGCAACAATAAATCATGCTAAAATACTTTATCTTCTCAAAGATCTAGCTAGGTACATGATGAAGTCCCTTCCTAAGGATTGAACCAATTTTTAATGAACGACACTCCCATTCTATATGACATGTTTTCAACATGCATGGCAAATCATATTTTAATACAGACAAGCAAAGCAATGTGCAAAGCTACAGGCAAAATAATAATAAATAGCCATAATATTATGGTTCCACTCTAGAAAATAGAAAATAAAGATTACAAAAAATAAATCAAAACATAATATCGATTCTTCATCTTTGAATCTTCAAGTTGTATCCTTCTTTATGTATAATTTATTTCCAAGTCTTCAATCCTACATAGATCAAATACTTCATATTTTTGGTCATATCCAAATTTAATGTTTCTCAGAATTGTCCTAAAAATAAAATCAAAACTGCACTAAAAAGCTCAATTGCTCTGAAAATTCACAGCTTTTTACTAGCCTATCAATCTATATAATCAGCCTACCAGTCATGACCCTTCAACCTACCGAACCTCATAGTTTGGCCTGCCGGCCATGACAGATCGACCTGCTAAACTTGAAAGTTTAGCCTACTACTAGAACTGTCAGAATTTTGCTCCGCAAACAATCTATTGTTCTTGGAGGTTTGGCCTGCTGAACTGTGACCATCGGCTTGTCGAACTTGAGGGTTCAACCTACCAAACGAGCAAAATTCATGTTTTCTAGAAAATACAATTTTAAGGTAGTTTTTCAATTTTATTTTCAACATTTCAAAAATATAAAAATTTAGAGACATAGGAAATACGTGTGGAATGGTATCATCTATCTTCTAGATCTATCTTCTAAATCCGTCTTCTCTGAATAATTATTTAATTATAAAATTCTTACAAATTTAAAAATAAATAATAATTCTTAGACGGTGATGATAGATTGCCATCTAATTATATGAAAAATCTAGATACACATTTTAACTTCTAAGGAACCATAACTGGCATAAATTAATTAATTAATAAATAATAAAATAATAATTTAATCAACCATAATTAATTAATAAATATTCACCATATAATTCATGACAACATAAATATATACAAACCCTAGAGTGTCAACTCCCTAAAAAATTAAATTCAAGCATACAAGATATCAAGATCACATAATATTTATTCATATAGCATGATCATAAACTCATAAATTTATGAAAAAATCATGACTCTGATACCAATTATTAAAAAAACAATATGTAGCAAAAATTTTAAAAATTTTAAAATAGAGTATTTTGCAACACACTATATACATAAATTAACTAGATCTTACTAATCTTGTATACCAAAGAGCTCCTTCAATCAGTAAAGAGAAGAACATTCTAGAAGATTCTAAATCAACTGGTCTTTTTTGCTATTTTCTATCCATGACCGGTATATATATGGGCACACTTGTGCAGCTCTTCCTTGGTATCTCTCCTTCCAACCAATTGAGAAAATCCAAAACTAAGGTTTGTGATTTGTAAACAATAGCTCTCAGGGAGTTTTAGATACTCATAGACTAGAGTGCTTACTTTTAATTTCTCAACTGATCTAAATAACCTTTGAGTCTCACTCCCTATTTATAGACATCGTACCCATGGTTGGTTATTAGCAGATAAGGCCTCAAAAATTTAGATCCTAACCAATTTATGATAAAAATGTGTGATTAGATTATCGTTCGGTCAGTAAGCCAAACTAGTAGATCAGCTTGTCGAACTTACTCCATCAGTAGGCCAAACTTGAAGATCGGCCTACCGAACTTACGATAAATGATCCCTATGAATCTTTTATTTTCCACCCTAAATTCTATGGATAGAGCCTCAGTTTTAAGTCAAATAACCTAATAGAAAAGTTATCTGATTAAAACTATCATATCTAGATAATCTCTAGGAAAATAAATATTCCTGATAATTCAATAACTTTATCTTGATTTAATTTTTAACAAAATTAATTCAATCTGATAAACAAATAAGAATTATCTGATCTTTTCAAATTTCAGCTAATCTAATAATTTAACATAAGTTACCAATTTATTGAAAAAGCACGATATATCGTTACAAGATTTATTATTAGCTAGCAAAGGAGACCAGATGGACCTATATAGTTCAACCTCTCGATAATTATGAAACCCAATATCCTAGATATACATTTTATAATTATCAACTCTAACGCTATTTTGCTAAAAGCTTACAGCTACACTCTTGAACTATATAAATTTATGAAGTCCAAATAGCTAAGTCTCCATGACATGTCATAATGTATCGTATCCCAATAGTATTATTCATAATCAGCTCAAGGATAAATTATGTCTTACCCTTTCGATTATTTTTCTCTTAAGTTCCATTATCTTACCTTCAAAAAACTCACCGTCCAAAGACAGTATACCGTTCGGTTACACCTATGTGTCCAAATGGTTGAATACTCTAGTCTTCCAATTATAGGATAATGCATATAAGAGGATATCATTGACTCCTAAAGAAGAGCTATAGATTCCATATCTATGAATAACAGCTCTACACTATCAAGACTAATGTATCCAACATACCGACATACGTACCAACATAAAATGTGGATGCCACCCTTTTGGTATATCAAAAGAGTTAAATCAAGACAACAAGCCCACTATTCATCTCAAGATTAAGATACAATACATATGATTGTTCAAATCAATTACACTTTATGTCCTGATCAAACACATCATTGTTAGACATGTATGCCCTCAGGAGTAAAAATGTAATGAGTCTTTGAAGACATTTTTATCAATAAAGAATTCATTTATTATTTATATACCAAATCTTGTCCTCTTTATGTTCATATTTGTTGAATGTATGATAAGCAAACAATAGTCTGAGACTGTCAGTCTAAACCTTTAAGAATTAGGCATATGATGGACAAATTATGCGGAAGACACGATTCTTAAGGTGATGGTCTAAAAACATAAGATCCGTAATCAATAGGATAAAGTTGGGCACTTTATTCATGTAAAGATTGTTATGTTGTCTATATTCCTATTGGGAGATAGTTTGTCTTGACCATCAGATGTGGACTCCATGAATAGAAACATTGGCATGTTGTCATAGGTGATGATGTGTTAGATCGGGACATAAAGTGAATTGATTTGGATTAATAATTCTGTCTTGACAAATCGATTCACTTTAGACAATTATTTGTATTGTATCTTAATCCTGAAATGAATAGTGGGTCTGTTGTCTTGACTTGTGCCTTTTGATGTACCAAAGGGTAACACCCACATCATAATAGTGGTATGCATGTCGGTACGTTGGAGGCATGACTTTTGATGACGTAGACCTGCTATTCATAGATATGGAATCCATAGCTCCTCTTTGGGAGTAGTGATATTGTTTTATATGCGTTATCCTGTAATTGGAAAACTGGAGCTCTTAACCATTTGGATACATAGGTGTAACCGAATGGTATACTGTCTTTGGATGGTAAGTTTTTCGATGGTGAGATAATGGAATGTAAGATAAAAATAATCGGGAAGGTAAGACAGAACTTGTCCTTGAGTCGATTATAGATAATCCTATGGGGATATGATACACTATGATATGTCATGGAGACTTAGCTATACGGGCTTTGTAATTCTATAGAGTTCAAGAGTGCAGCTCCAAGCTTTTAGTGAAGTAGCGTTAGAATTGATAATTATGAAATGTATATCTAGGATATTGGGTTTCATAATTATCGGGAGCTTGAGCAATATAGGTCCATTTGGTCCCCTTTGCTAGCTCATAAAATCCTGTAACGATATGGCATGCTTTTACAATAATTGGTGACTTATGTCAGATTTATTAGATTGGTTGAAATTTGGAAGAATCAAATAATTCATGTCTGTTTATCGGTTGAATTAATTTTGTGACAAAATTAAATCAAGAAAAACTTATTGAATTATTGGAATCGGATAATTCTTGTCTGTTTATTAGTTAATTTAATTCAGATAAATTAAATCAAGATAAACTTGTAGAATTATTAGGAATCTATTTATTATCCTAGAGATTATCTAGATAAAGTTGTTTTAATTAGATAACTTCTCTATTAGGTTATTTGAATTAAAATTGAGGCTTTATCTT
>CAMOHE010029399.1:0-28869 GCA_946598075.1 Artocarpus hirsutus | reverse complement strand
AGTCAACTATTTAATATAGTCATTGCATATAAATTGATCCTCCATAAATAATTCATAATTAAAGTTGGATAAATTCCATTAACCTTTCTAATTATCTTTTTATTATGGAGTGTAATTAATTCTCTAATGAATAATAAATTTATAAACTTATTTATAAATTGAACGCTCCTATTATTCAAGACCTGAAACAATACTCAAGAGAATTATTTATCTGCTTGTTATAAGAAGGAATAGATTCCACCTTGTAATATTAACATTCCTAGCTACTTACTTCACTATGCCTCCAAAATACAAAGGATATGATTAGATTCTTGAATCCGCACCGAGTAAATCAAAAGATGTAACTCTATAAATAAGATTATGCTAATAACTTAGGATTAAGATCGTTTTCTATATGACCATCAGTTAATATAATTAGAATTTGCTTTATTTAACAAAAATTATTAATTAATATCATATCATGTCCCAGTCCTAAATAATCTCATTATGTATAGTTCACTCATTTAATGACTCACTACATTAATAGTTTAGATAAGACAGTTCCTTTCTTAGTAGAAATGACCTGCACTAATAATATTCAATTAAAGATTTCACACTTAATTAAATAATTAATTATATATAAATGATCATTTTAGTTATCATGCTTAAATATTATCTTCTTATATATAATACTTATATACAATATGTAAGATCACATAGATAATTATAAAATTTAAAAAGTACTTATAATACATGCATACAAATAAAATGAAAAATTTACTTTATTTATTTATAAATATATCATTTATAAAATATCATATGCTTTAAGAGTGTCCATTCTGACAATTGCTGTGACCCATTATCCCTTTCATCACTCATAAGCTGCTGTCAATTTCTTAGGGTGAATAAAGTTTGGATTTTAAACTAGTATTTTTGTTTAAATTTAGTATTTTAGCTAAAAATTAATTTTGTATAATTCTAAATTTAGGAATATATTAATTGACAGTGTTAATTGATTAAGTTTATTGTTATATTAATTGATTATAGAGTTTATTATTATCTAAATTCAAAAATCTGCGAATTGATTATAGATTTCTAAGTTTAGGATTATAACATGTTGATTATGATTGTTTAGAATTTAAATAAATTATGTTTATAGAACTAACAATTTTATGATTTTAGGTTGATTGTGTTAATGAACTAACTGATGATTCTAAGTTTATAATTGTTTAAGATTAGCTTATATTGCTAATGTTAATGTGTGTTTGGTGTCAAGGTTAGAATTGCTTTGATAAACATGTTAGTTTTATTTTGGTTTATAATTTTTTAATAAAGAATTCTATTATAAATGCTTTATGGTTTCAAGTTTAGAATTTTAGACACAGTTGTTTGATAATGTGTTTCTATAAGAATACTTTGCTGGTTACTTTGTTTAACACATTTTCAAGGGGTGACTTCGTTGAAAGTTGGTAGAAAATGTCCAAACATAGTAAAGTTGTCGATAATGCATCATCCTCTTCCGACGATAGGAAGAAAAAAAAACAATATTAATGCAAAATTTTAAAAGTGAGGATAAAGGGACAACAAATTAATGTCAAGTTTTACGACAGAAGCAATACAATTAAATTAAAGTAGTTTGTGGTGTCCGTAAATTCTCAATTACAAATGTAGCCAATAACAATAACAAATTTATTGAGATGCCTAATTTTTGTTAATTTTATTTTGAGACATTTGAAGCAGTGTGAAGGCTTATATTTCCTCGTGAAAGAAACTCAATGTGCTAAAATGAAGATATAAATTTTTTACTAATTTATATTCCCTATCTCATTTTAATTATTTAAAATTTAATTGAGTTGCTTTATAAGTTTAAGATTAGCTGCTTTTTGCTTTATTATACTATATAACTTTATATTTTATTTTACAATTATATTTATGTTTGTTAATTAAAAAAAAAAAAAGAAGGAAGAACCCAGCACCAAGGTGGTTACCACATGGACGTTATTGACTCCTTGATTATATAAACATGTCTCTATATTAGTTTGGTCTGCAGCAATATTCTAGACCCTTCACTATGCATCTTCATTCTCTTTTCTTTAAAAAAATGAAATGAAGACCACCACCGAGAAACAATTTTGAACCTTGCCTCATAGTCTTTGCTTTTCTCTAGTAGCTTGATCACACTAAACCACATATGATCGTTTACAGTAAAATATATATTTTGTTGAAGTAGATTGAATAATCTATTTTTTCCTCCTTTGGCATGAAGATTGTAGTGAGTAAGTTTATTATCTTTATATATGCAAAGCAATTATCTTTGTTAACGTAGCGTCATATATTGATGGTCAGAATGTCATATTTAGTTGTTTATATATGTGAACTCACTTGTAATTGGTTTATGTAGTATATAAATGCATACAAGATTAGTTAAACTTTATGCGTGTGTATGTAAGGTAAATTTTGTTATCTACTCATGTTTTGGTGGCTTACCACCAGAGTTCTAGAAGGGTAATTTCATTTGCAATTTTATTTATAGGTGTAGGTGGGTGGGTGTGTGTGCGCGCGCGCCCATTAGTTTTCTAGTTTCAATAATATTATAAAGATACAAATGGTACTCCATTTATTAAATTCTTAAATATGAGATTTTAAAAATATATTTAAGTGAAGAGTGAATGATTTATACTTATACGTGTAGAATGTTATTGCTGTACTATGATTGAAAATTTGAAGCTTGAACTACTGATTTAGTTCTCGATGGTTTTATATTAAGTAGAATTTCTTAAATTCTATAGGCATCAAATATTTCTTACTACTAATTAGCATGTTGTACGTTTATTTGTTTGTATCTCCAAGAGAAGTCAGAATGGTTGTGATGATTTTGTAATAGAATTTCTATCTTTCTAATACGTCTTTAAAAAATTGAGTAGAATGATGATTGTTATGAATAATAAGCAATTTAGCACATCCAGCTTGTTGAGGACACCGACGCCTTCTGCTAGTTATCATTTGTCTCGACACAAGGTAAGCAGAAATTCTTTTCAACTATATCACAAGACTGTTATTGTAATATACATAATTACTAGATCATTTGCATTCATGACATAAAAGGATACGTATAGTTTTATGAAGAAAATCATCGTATAATGAGAAAGAGATTGTTTGTATATGAGCTGTGTAATTTGCTTATAAGTAGCCTTAATTAATTCTATGGGTGAGATTGGGACTCAAATAGTTTCATGAGATGGATTGGGACCATTTTTTGGACCTTTTGGTAGTTCCTAGGATTAAGGGACTACAGTGTCTCATGGGTTAGATTGAGACACTACTGCTTGGTGAAGGTTCGTTAATATACATGCAGGCTTTATAATAGGCCTCGACAAGCAACTTATGGTGTACATAACTATGCGTGCATTAAAAGTTTTTATGATATGACAGGTACAATGGAAAATTTCATGATCCCATACATGATGCCACTCCATTAATTTGCATAATTTTTACTTACCAGGCATTAGCTCATACTATTCTTGTGATGCAAATAAGCGTACATCTTAGTGGTATTGATTTGAAAGTCGACTGACATAGTCTCCATTCTTGTGACTCCGCATATATGGACATTGCTGACCTTACATGGGCACACTTTTGTTTAAACATCATATTTTAGTACTTTTAATTACTATAGATTTGTTATAAGTATGGTTTGGGCCGGTTTCATTTTGAGATATAAATTATTGTAAATATTTATTGCTGGCCCATCTTTTGTGAATATAGACACTTCATTGTTTGCAAATTACAAGGTTTTTAAAAAGTTTAAATTTGCCTGCTATTTTCTTAAATAATTAATTTGATTTTAGATGGAATATGATGCTGTCTAGCTTAGTTATACATTAGTAGTGTGATTAAGTAAGGCAAGTGTCACAGTTTGGTATCAAAACTATTAGTGTAAAGTTAGTTTTTTAGACTGTCTATATACAAGTATCACAAGTCAAAAAGCTCAATTGACTAATAAGTTTGTTTTGATGTTTGTTGTGTCATTTATTATTATCGTATATTGTTATTATTGGCTATTATTGTCATGCGTAAGAGTGAAGAAGTAATTTATAGGAGAAAATAATAATAGCTGAAACTAGAGGGTAAACTTCTGCTGAAGGCAGTGGGATGAGAGAGATTCCTGCATTGACCATCCTATTGAAGTAGTCGAAAGGTTTCTAGAATGAGACATAAGACGAGATATGGAGTCTCTACCTCCTCTTTCACCACCACCAGCTCTTGTTGAAAGGATTGAAAATGATTTGGTTGCTAAGAAATTTAAGAAATTAAGCCATCAGAGTTTTGGAGAGGCGTCGATTCTAAAGATGCTTAGAACTGGCTCAGGACAATGAAGAGAATGTTTAATTATGGAAAGGTTCCCAATGCTAAAAAAGTTTCTTGTGCTTCTTTTATGCTTCGTAGTGATGCCAGTTATTGGTGGGGTATAATGGCTGATATTCATGATGTGACAACTATGACTTAGGAAAGATTTAGAGAAATCTTTGAAGCTAAATGTTTTACAACGGCTACAAGGAGAGAAAAAAAGGAAAGAGTTAATTGACCTAAAACAAGCTAATATGTTTGTTGCAAAATATATAAGAAAATTTGAAGAATTGTATTGTTATGCTTTGCAGCTAGTAAGTACTAATGCTCTCAAGATAGAACAATTTATGGAAGGTCTAAAACCAAAAATTTATAAGGATTTAACAATGGCTAGAATAGAAGGCTTGACTTACTTCAAAATAGCAAAAAGAGCTCTAGATGTGAAATGTGCTAAGAATAAGATTTTAGATAGCAATAGAAAGTGACAAGGGAAAAGGAAATGAAGGAAAAAAAGGCTAAAGAATAAGAGAGTAAGAAAAATTTTTAGCCTAACTTTTAGTATAGTCAAGGAAAGCAACAATGGAATAAGGGAAATAAGAAATGAGGTCTACAGAATTGAAATGAAGGCAAGAGATTTGATCAATCAAAATGCCCTAAGTTCTAAACGATAACACCAAATATGACAAGATCGAAACCTAAATGTGCAAAATATGGGAGGTTTCATTTTGGAATTTACATGGAAGGTTCTAGGGCATGTTATAATTGTGGACAAATGGGAAATTTTGCCAAAGATTGCAGAGCAAATGTTCAAGATCAAAAGAAAATTTCAGCTCGAGTTTTTGCTTTTACTCAAGAAGATGCAGAAACCAACCCTTCAGTTGTCTCAAATGAGATTCTTATCTTTGGCATGCCTACTCATACATTGGTAGATTTAGGAGTAACAGACCTATTTGTATCTAGTAAGTATGTGAGAAAATTAGGCATACCACCTGATAAACTTAAGTATCTGAGAAAATTGGGCAAACCATTTGGCAAACTTAATTAAGTATAGTGTTAGCATTCCATCTAGATAAACCATTCAATTAGTTCATGTAACACCCATTATTTTCCTAACGGTATTATGGTAATTAAATTAATAATTAGTGTGCCAATTAAAAATTTGTTTCATTTAAAATCTATTTCACAATATTTATTTCTACTTATTTTTAGAATTTCCTAAAATTTCTTGTACTTATTTAGTATATTTACTAAAATGTCATGGTAGACCCTCTTTTATTGTCTTTCTCGTGTAATGGTTAAAAAGAAAATAAATAAACAAATAAAGAGAATATAAGACTTAAATCAAACAAGTCACATGCCTTGGTTCCTCATAAAGGCCTTATTCCCTTTCTTTTCTTTCTTTTTCTGAGTCTCCCAATAAGACTATTCACTCATATGTCCAAAGCCACCAGCTCCAAAAACATATCAGACAACTCATTTTCCCTTACATTTTACATCACTCACCTCTCTCCCTCTTTTTATTTTGTCTCTCTCCTTCACCTTCTCAATTTGATCAAAAAGTTCCATCTCAACTTAGGATCTCTTTTCTCAAGCAAAGAGTCAAGCCTAATAACAATTTCTTAAGAAAACAAGGTAGAGTTTCTAACCAAAAATCCAAGTTCTTCTTTGTCTCCCCTTTATTCCAAGTTACTATGTTTAGATTATGTAATTGTTTTTCATTTCATGATTTGGGCTTATGCTTTTATATACATGCAAGTTGAATTATGTTTGTTTTGAGTTTGAACAATTTCCTATTTAGATCATGTTTTTGTAAAGTTCTATAAAAGTCAATGTTTAAGAATTTTTAAACATATTTTACACATAAAAAATTTGGGAAAAAAGATTTACATGTTTTATTGGCATGATAATCTATGGTTTATGTGTATTTTTCATGTTCTGGATTTGATAAAACAGGTCGAACTAAGCTTTGAAGTTTAAAATGTTTAAAAACAAAAAACTGGAGTTTTTTAGATTTTACCTCGGGCAGTAGGCTAAGCTTAATCGACAAGTCGATCGGATAATCCAAATTCATATGTTTTCATCGTTTTGTGTTACAAAATGTTTTAAGGATTTCATATAAATGATTATGGTACACTAATAAGAATAGATGATAAATTGGTATGATTAGGGAATAGAAATTTTAGTTAAAGTATGGTTATTTTATACGTCGTAGGACGACAGAGTATTTGGAGCTTATGTAGTAAGGTTGTTATTATGAGCTGGAAGTTATCAGCAGAGTAATTCGTGAAGAGGTAAGGATTTTATTACTCTTCGTTTGTGAGGTTTTTTTGGAATTAAAATTGATTGTTTTATCGTAAGATATATATATCTATGTTGAACTGCTATTATATAAGTTTCACATATAAAACTATGACATGAACTCGTCCTGTATTGTACGGCGAGGAACATAATGAATTGACACAAGTTGTTATAAATTGAGAAACATGGTTAGAAAAACTGACTCTATAAATAATGATTGAATATAGAGAAATGGTGAGACGTGAAGAGGGCAACAATTACGTCATTTGGCGCGAATACCCTAAAAGGTAAAATAGAGGGGAGGTGATGACGATCCCTTGGGTCGAAAGTCAAAAAACACACTTTATAGAAATCGACTTGGTAAGGACTTAGGGCTTAATGTTCCCTCACCAGAACACCCTTGGAATGTTTGGAGGGTGATCAAGCGCGCCCATTTGGGTTTCGTTGAGTCGAGTGATATGATATTTTATTGCACGGTGGATACAGATGAGCATAATTGAATCCTAAATTGATATGTATATATATGTATAGAACTTGGTAAGAATGATCATAAGCTATCCACCGGAATTGAACATGATAAAATTGATAAATAATAATGAGAACTAACTAACCATGCTGGTTTTAATGTAGTAAGGATAAAAACCTAAGGGTGATAATGGTTTTTCCTACTGGGCATGTTGTCACTCATTCTCTCATATTTGTTTTGAAAGGTAAAATTGTATTTCAATTAAATATTTGTTTGTAAAATATAGTCCTACTGAGCCATTTGCTCACCTTTATTTGTTTTAAAATCTTTCCCCCCCTCTAGGTGGATTCCAGCTTAGAATTAGAGAAGAATCTGTTGACTGGACTTGCGACTAGTAGAAGACTTGGATAGGTTGTAGTACAAATAATTCAAGGCATGTATAACTTTAACTTTCTCTTTTACTTTGGATTGTGGTTGTAATTTAATATTGTCTATACCATGTGTGTATACAAGTTGTGGGTCAGTGGGACTTATTGTCGTTTCCTTTTATTTCTTTATTATTTTCCTTATTGTTTACTTTGTTATCCATATTTGTTTAATCATTATAAATGTTTGTTTTAAAAAGGTTTTAAATTATCACATTTTTATAACTAATCAATTGCTTTAACCCATGTTTGATTAACAATATCTATTTAATTAATTTAATTAACTTACCACGTCACTTCCTGTACTCTAGGGAGTGACAGATTCAAGGGCCTTTTATCTTGTGAAATATAATGAGGAATATAAGGCTTGATTTGTTGATTTCAAAGTTTAGCATAGATGTGTGAAATTTTTCATAATTGATTTAAACCTATGTAGTGACTATGCATGTACTTGATAAAGTGCTTAAGTCTTAGTAAATTTTCTTAGAGGTTCCATTTACTTAAGCAATATGAGATAAGTTAGGAATTCATGGTATTAAATGTTGAGAGGGATAAATGTTAGTCTTTTGGTCTATTGAGATTGTGTAAAGACAAAGAATGCTTGAATTTCAAGGTTGGAATATTTTGTTGTGTACATTGTTTTTAAGTAGAGTCAATGATCTTTATGAATAAATACAATGTGAAATTGACCAAATGAAGTTTCATTAAGAAAATCATAATATTTAGGGCACCAGTGATGATTTTGGATCTTTATAATGAAAGGTTTAATCTTTAGATGCTTAAATGTGAATCTCTTGGTCATTTGAGGTTTTGTTATATGAGGAAATTAAAGACTATATAAGTGGGATTATGAGGATAATAGATGTCCTTAAGTAATAACATTAATGGTCTTTGCACTTTGATGTTGTCTATGTTGGAAGACAGAAAATATATTGATTTTAAGACTCGTTACATTCAAAACTCTTCGTAGTATTAATGATAGATCTATATTAATAGATAATGAGTAGTAAGGATAAGATTGGTGTGTCTATATTATTCAATAATGTTTTGATTAAAACAAATTATTTAAGTTATAAGAGGATTTCGTAGTTATGAAATGATTTGGATAACATTCAGGGGAACTTAAGATTTTTATTAAATTAGGTTTTGTCATTTATTTTAGTCAATTGTGTTTTAAACGGCCTTCAAATTGGGCTTAAGATTTGTATAAGTTGAGTTTCAAATTCATGCTTGTTATTTAACTCGTTCCAAATGTATTAAGGCCCTAAACAACTTGGCTCATTTTAGCTTAGAACATTTGGGCCTACTCCAAATCCTGAATCAGTTAGACTCACACTGTCTCTCCTACGTAGCTTTTATATGTGTCATTTACAGTGGTTTAATCATTGTTTACATATACGTCTACTATGCATAGGAGCTTATTTCTTCGAACTCACTCTCTCTCTTAATTTTTTTACTTTCTCTAAATCATAAATCCTCTTCTATCTCTCTAGAACTTCTTCTTTCTTTCTAAAAGAAGAAGGAATTCTAGGATTTTGCAACTTACTGTTCCAATTTTTCCTTTCTATTTACTCTTCTTCCCTCTCATCATGGACCTAAAGTCCCAACACCTAAGAAAGTATTTCCCATCACTCTCCTAAAAGATTCTTAGAAAGAAATACAAGGCTGGGATTACTTGGTTGTGGATTCTTATGCGTTTTGGCATCCCTTATGATGTGAGAATGTTGATAGAGGGGAAGATCCATCCTAGTAACTTTAGTCAAGATGTCGGTTTACTAGGAATGAGTACCAATCATAGTGCGATGAAAAGAAGAGTTCATGTTATTGTGATAACTTGTAACAAATGTGGAAGACAAAATTGTAACGGTAAATGTAATTCACCCGGTTATATGTTTACGAATAGAGAGGATAAAATAAGGTTTTATAGGGATGGACTTTCAAAGCAGAACTTAGATCTATCCATCATCCTCTTCATGGTTACCCTAATGGATATGTTCAAAGAGCCATTTTTAAACTATGGTCTAAATTCCAAGTAGAAAGACAACACCTCAAAAATAAGGTATTTCTAGATCCTATTTGCCAAGCCATAAGAAAACTAGAGGGGGAATAAGTCATTGCTCTATAAAGGTTGTTTAGTCTTTGCTTGGTTGAAATGGTTACAGTTAATGTTCAATAGTCTGTGTCTTTCTTTTACTTAGAATATTTATCTTTGTGTTCGAAATAATTGTGATTGTTAGATCGATACAATAAGTGTGAGTATTTTATTTAATTTATGGTTTTCTTTAATATAAATATACATAATAAAATATATTATCCTGTCAAACACATCACATGCAGTACTATAACATGTTTGAATTTTTGAAACTTTTCTAGATATTTTGAGATTTGTGTCTTAAATTTCAAAAGTTCTACAATAGTTTGTCGTTTATATTGATTTTCTAGATTCGGTATACATTTGTCAAAAGTTATATAGTATGTATCTAAAATTTTTTCCAAAAGAATATCAAACTTTTCATAAACTGTTAATCGCTTTTTCTTACTTTCTTACTTGCACAATATTTTATTTAAATCTTTGGCTTATCTTTTTGTTACGTGATTATCTATCTTTTTAGTCCTTTTATGTATTCCTCATCCTCAAAATCTCAAGTAGAACCCTGAGTTTCAATGGAGCAGACATAAAGTAATCACTTATATAAACCAAATATGTCTACGTCCTAGTCCACCAAAGAAATAAAGAATGTTTGTGTCTTTTGTGGTTCCAGCCCTGGAAAAGATAAAGTTTATCTAGAAGCCGCAAGACATTTAGGGCAAGTCCTAGCATGCAAGAAGATTAATTTGACCTATGGGGGTGGTAGTTTAGGATTAATAGGAAATGTAGCAATAGCAGCTAAGTTTGGTGGTGTTGAAGTCTTGGGAATTATTCCTCGACTCTTAGCTAAAAGGAACCTTTGTGGAAAAACAATAGGCAGAGAGAAAAGAGTTTTAGACGCCCTTAAACGTCATAAAGTCATTATTGATAATTTTGATGCTCTTATAGCATTACCTGGTAGTCTAGGTACCCTTGAGGAAATATTCGTAGTGGCTAGTAGATATTTATTGGGCTTTCATTCCAAACCCTTGGGACTTTTAAATGAAAATGGTTTTTATGATGGTCTTTTGAAATTTTTAGATTACGTTGTGGAGGAAAACTTTATTGTGGAATTGGGGAGACAAATCTTTGTTAATGCTTCAACTGTTGAGGAATTGTTAGATAAGATGCAAATCATTCATCTGGAGTCTGACACTGCAACGTCCAAGTTTAATGGGAGAAGGAAAGGCAAAAGCGGCCATTGATTTGAATCTTAGTATGTAATCTTTTGGTTTTACCTATGGTGTGTATGTCCATGTTTCATGTGTTATGAATAATTGTTTTCCCCACACTCTGTGTTTCTCATGGTATGTTGTTGTTAAAACCTTTAGATTCATGAACCCTAATACGAGGATGGCTGATGATACGGAGTACTTGATGCTATCGAAACGCATCCCATTTAAGGTCCGATCTTTTGTTTATTGATGTTGTATTCTCTAAGCGTGCATGATATGGGTAGCTAGATATACGGAGTATCTTGTACTCTTAAAACGTATCTATTTCATGTTTGTAATGTGTAGTATTCTGTTAATGTTTTGAGAAAGTACCAAATTTAGTTGTGGGGATACTCTGTAGGAAATATGAGTATGATATTTGGGTTGACCATTTGTGTCATGAGGGTAGCTGTTTAATAAATAATATGTTGAGTTTGTTTTTAACTACGAGATTCTATCTAATATCTCTATGTATAAGTTTAATGTGTGGTATGAAATAGAAGTGTTTGTGTCATATGTTTCATGACTATGTATCAATATATTAGTTGGAATATAAAATCAACTATTCTTGACTTTTTCTTACTCAGAAAGGAAAAGGAACCCAAAGACGAAGTATATAGAATTTTTTTGGCAATCTCCTTAGTGTAATTGTAAATCACAATCCATGGATAGTGAAAGACTGAAAAATTGGGAAGATCAATATGTGTGCTTTTTTGATCAGATTCCTAAACTATTATACGGTGTTATAAGTTGAAACCTATTAGAAATACTCTTGTCGAAGGATTTGAAAATTAGAGTATAATTGATGTCCCCAACCAATGAATAGAAACATGGTGACCCATATTTGGAGATAAAATAACACAGTGTGTAGAGTCAAAAGCGGAATTATTACAGAGTTGTGATTTTTACTAGCATAGTTAGATTTGAAATTTCAAAGACAAAATTTCTTTAAGGGTGGTAGAGCTGTGACAGCTGTTATTTTCCTAAAGGTATTATGGTAATTAAATTAATAATTAGTATGCCAACTAAAAATTTGTTTCATTTAAAATCTATTTCACAATATTTATTTCTACTTTCCTAAAATTTCTTGTACTTATTTAGTATATTTACTAAAATGCCATGGTAGACCCTCTTTTACTGTCTTTCTCGTGTAATGGTTAAAAAGAAAATAAATAAACAAATAAAGAGAATATAAGACTTGAATCAAACAATTCACATGCCTTGATTCCCCACAAAGGCCTTATCCTTTTTCTTTTCTTTCTTTTTCTGAGTCTCCTAATAAGACTATTCACTCATATGTCCAAAGCCACCAACTCCTAAAACATATCAGACAACTCATTTTCACTCACATTTTACATCACTCACCCTTTCTCTCCCTCTTTTTATTTTGTCTCTCTCCTTCACCTTCTCAATTTGATCAAAAAAAGTTCCATCTCAACTTAGGATCTCTTTTCTCAAGCAAAGAGTCAAGCCTAATAACAATTTTTCAAGGAAATAAGGTAAAGTTTCTAACCAAAAATCCAAATTCTTCTCTATCTTCCCTATCTTCCCTTTATTCCAAGTTACTATGTTTAGACTATGTAATTGTTTTTCATTTCGTGATCTAGGCTTGTGCTTTTATATACATGCAAGTTGAATTGTGTTTGTTTTGAGTTTGAACAATTTCCTATTTAGATCATGTTTTTGTAAAGTCTGTAAAAGTCAATGTCTGAGAATTTTTAAACATGTTTTATTGGCATGATAATCTATGGCTTCTGTGTATTTTTTATGTTCTACGATTTGTTAAAACATGTCGAACTAAGCTTTGAAGCTTAAAATCTTTAAAAACAAAAAACTAGAGTTTTCTAGATATTACCTTGGGCAACAGGCTGAGCTTAATCAACAAGCCAATTGAATAATCCAATTCATATGTTTTCATCATTTTATGTTACAAAATGTTCCAAGGATTTCATATAAATGATTATGGCACACTAATAAGAATAGATGATAAATTGATATGATTAGGAAATAGGAATTTTAGTTAAAGTATGGTTATTTTATACGTCGTAGGATGACGAAGTACTTAGAGCTTACGTGGTGAGCTTGTTATTGTGAGCTAGAAGTTATCAGTAGGGTAATTCGCGAAGAGGTAGGGATTCTATTACTCATCTTTTGTGATGTTTTTATGAAATTAAAATTGATTGTTTTACCGCAAGATATATATATCTATGTTGAACTGTTATTATATGATTTATCACATATGAAACTATACATGAACTCGTCTTGTATTGTACAGTAAGGAACGTAATGAATTGACATATGTTGTTATAAATTGAGAAGTATAGTTAAGAAAACTGACTCTATAAATAATGATTGAATATAGAGAAGTGGTGAGACATGAAGAGGGCGGCGGTTACGTTCTTGGGCACGAATACCCTAAAAGGTAAAATAGGGGAAAGACGATGACACTCCCTTAGGTTGAAAGTCCCAAAATGCACTATATAGGAATTAACTTAGTGAGGACTCAAAGCTTGATGTCCCCTCATCGGAACACCCTTGGAATGTTTGGAAGGTGATCAAATGCGCCCATTTGGGTTTCGTTGAGTCGAGTGATATAATATTTTATTGCACGGTAGATACAAATGAGCATAATTGAATCCTAAATTAACATGTATATATATGTATAGAACTGGTAAGAATGATCATAAGACATCCACCGAAATTAAACATGATAAAATTGATGAATAATGATGAGGACTAACTAACCATGCATGTTTTAATGTGGTAATGATAAAAACCTAAAGCTGAGTAATGGTTTTTCCTATTGAGCATGTTTTCGCTCATTCCCTCACATTTTCTTCTTTTGAGGACTCACAATATATGAGGTGGTGACAAGATACATAGTTGAAGAAGCTATATAGCTATATTATGATAAAATCGTATCATTTGTTGAGAATGTTCTTCATGGAAATATAAGTATCGATTGTTACTTTCTGTGACTGTATTAAGATATGTTGAGGGTTAAAATGATGATGACGGTAATTTTATATTATTAAATTTAAGATGCTACATTAAACTGTAGTTTAATTGTCATTTTTATTTTTATTTTTGATTTGAGAGTTTTCATTTAAGTCCCAGGTAACCTTATTTTTGAAGTTTTACTTTTATTTCTGATTTTTATTTTAAGTCATTAAAAACTGTTAACCCCCATATAAGGGCGTTACAGTTCAAATCCTTAGAGACTACATGGTAATGATTGATGGAAGAGAATTACTTGTGGATTTGGTTGTCCTTGATATATCATATTATGATGTTATTTTGGGATGGATTGGTTTTCAAAATACCATGCCACCATCAATTGCAGAAAGAAAATTATTGATGTTTTGACCATGAGGGTAGGAAGAAATTTCTTTTGTAGAAGCTACAAGTAAGTTGAGAACCCTGGTGATTTCCTCTTTGAAAGCCCGCTGATTGTTAGACAGTGGTTGTGTTGGTTACCTAGCAAGTGTTGTAGATACACAAGTTGAACAAAAGCTTAAACTTGAAGATGTACCCATGGTACAAGAATTTTTAGAAGTCTTTCTCGAGGACTTACCAAGATTGCCGTCAGATGGGGAAATTGAGTTCACCATTGATTTGGTTCCAAGCACAGCTTCTATCTCCAAAATGCCTTATAGACTGGCTCTAATAGAATTAAAGGAACTAAAAGTTCAGTTGTAGAAATTGCTTGATAAGGGCTTCACTCGTCCTAGTTTCTCTCCTTGTGGAGCTCCTGTATTGTTTGTTAAGAAGAAATATTAGACGATGACGTTATGTACTGATTACAAAGAGTTGATTAAGGTGTACATCAAGAATATGTACCCACTTCCCAAGACTGATGATTTGTTTGATCAACTTCAAGGTGCATAAGTGTTTTCTAAGATTGACCTTAGATATGGCTATCATCAGTTGAAGATCAAAGAGGTGGATATCTCGAAGATTGCCTTCAGAACGAGATATGCTCATTATAAATTCCTCATACTGCCTTTTAGGCTGACTAATGTTCTAGTTGTATTTATGGATTTAATGAACAAGGTATTCAAGGATTACTTAGATAAATACATCATTGTATTCATGGATGATATCCTTATTTACTCACACTCCACAGAGAAGCGTTCGAAACACTTGAGATTAATATTGAGTGAACTAAAGGAAAAGAAGTTGTATGCAAAGTTCAAGAAATGTGCGATCTGGTATGAAAAAGTGGCATTTCTCGGGCATGTTGTATCTAAGGAAGGAATTTCCATCGATCAAAGAAAAGTAGAAGTGATAAGTAAATGATCATGGCCAACTAATGCCTCAGAAGTACGTAATTTTTTAGGATTAGCTGGTTACTGTAGAAGATTTATTGAATAATTTTTAAAGATAGGTTCACCTCTAATACAACTAACTAGGAGAAATATGAAGTTTCAATGGACAGATACTTGTGAAAAGAGCTTCTAGGAGCTAAAACAAAGATTGATATTTGCTCCGACACTTGCTATTCCATCACCAGACAAAAGTTTTGTGGTTTACAGTGATGCTTCTAAAAATGAGTAAGGTTGTGTTCTTATACAAAATGGAAGAATAATTGCTTACAGTTCTCGTCAATTGAAAGATTATGAGAAGAACTATCCCACTCATGATTTAGACTTAGCAGCAATAGTCTTTACTTTAAAACTTGGAGACATTACCCTTATGCAAAGAGATGTGAGATCTATACTGATCATAAGAGTCTTAAGTATTTCTTTATGTAGAAAGAGTTGAATATGAGGTAGATGAGATATTTGGAGCTAGTAAAAGACTATAATTGTGTGATCAATTATCATCTAAGTAAAGCTAATGTAGTGGCTGATACTTTGAGCTGAAAATTTTCTACTAGCATTTCTGCGATGACAACTATTCAGAAACATTTGATGTGGGATATAGAAAGGTTTGAGTTAGAAATTGTTCTTACTGGTTTGATTGAAAGGCTATTAGCTTTAACCTTACAGCTGATGATTTTAGAAGAAACCAAGGAGGGTGAACTTTCAAATCCTTATTTGATATGCCTACAAAGTGAGATAAAGGCTAGAAAGAGGACAAATTTTTTGATTTCTGAGAATGGAATAGTTAAGAATGGATGTAAATTTTGCATATCAAATGATGAGAACATCAGAAAGAAAGTTTTATTAGAGGCTCACAACACACCTTATTCCTAGCATCTGAGTAGCGCAAAGGGGTATAGAGATCTAAAGAAACATTATTGATGACCACAAATGAAGACAAAAATAGCCTTATATGTCTCAAAGTGTCTTACTTGTCAACAAGTTAAGGTAGAATATCAAAGACCTGCAAGAAAATTGAAGCCTTTTTTGATTCCTAAGTGGAAGTGGAAAGATATTTCTATCGATTTTGTACGCGGCTTGCCTTGAACACAAGAAGGAATGGACTTTATTTGGTTGATAGTTGATAGACTCACTAAATTTGCACACTTTAATCCTATTTGATCCGCATATACTATAGATAAGCACGCTAAATTATGTATTAAAAAGATCGTTAGACTTCATCGAATACCAGTTTCTATTGTGTCAGACTGAGATCTTATATTCACTTCTACTTTTTGAATAAGCCTTTATAAAGCAATGAGTGCTAAATTGGCTTTCAACATTTTATTTTAACCTTATAGTGATGGCCAGTCTAAAAGAACCATTCAAATACTAAAAGATATGCTTAGAGCTTACGTATTGGATTATCTAGGATCATGGATTAAGTATCTACCTTTTGCAGAATTTGCTTACAATAATAGTTATCAGTCGACTATTGGAATGGCTTCTTATGAAGCTTTATATGAAAGAAAATGCAGATCACTTGTTCATTAGGATGAAGTAGACGAAAGAAAGCTTTTGGGTCTAGATTTGATACAAAAAACAATAAAAGTTTTTGAAAAAATTTGTCAAAGAATGAAAATGACTCAAAGTAGACAAAAGAGTTATGCAAATAGAAGGAGAAGAGATCTATAGTTTTCTACAAAAGACAATGTATTTCTAAAAGTTGTGCCAATGAAAGTTGTGATGAGATTTGGAAAAAAGGGGAGTTAAGTCTACGATTTATTGGACCATTTGAGATCTTATAGCAAGTTGGAGACATGCTTACATACTTGCTCTTCCTACATCATTGTATGGTGTGCATGATGTATTTTACGTTTCTATGCTAAAAAAAAATACATACCAGATCCTTCGCATATTTTAAGCTATGATCAACTTGAAGTTCAACAAGATGTATCATATGAAGAGAGACTGATTCGAATTTTAGATAGAAAGAAAAAGAATTATGGAATAAGAAGATTCCATTGATTAAAGTTCTTTGAAGAAATCATGCGGTCGAAGAATCCACTTGGGAAAGGGAAGATGAAATGAGAAGTAAATATCAAGAGCTATTTGGTGAGTAAATTTCAAGGGCGAAATTTCTATAAGTTGTAAAGGATTTTGGTGCCCGTAAATTCTCACATACAAGTTTAGCCAATGATAATAATAGCATGTTTGTATTACATTTGAATTACTACGAGATGTCTAATTTTTATTAAATTTAATTTTGGGATATTTGGTTTGGTGTAAAGGCTAAGATTTCCTCGTGAAAGAAGCTCGATATTCTAAAATGAACATGTTATAATTTTTTTTTAGTAATTTATATGTCTTATCCCATTTTAATTATTTAAATTTCATTTAATTATTTTATAAATTTAAGAAGAGCTACTTTTTGCTTTATTATACAACATTGTTTATACGTTACGTTGGTTAAAATACATATAACTTTATTTTTTTATTCTATAATTCTATTTACGTTTGTTATTAAAAAAAAAAAAAAAAGGAAAGAATAACCCAGTGTTAAGGCGGTTACTACATAGACTTTGTTGACTCCATCATTATATAAACATGTCTCTATATTATCTTGGTTTGTGGCAATATTCTAGATCCTTAATTTTGTATCTTCATTCTCTTTTCTTTAAAAAAAGGAAATGAAGACCACCACTGAGAAACAGTTCTGAACCTTTCCTCATAGTCTTTGTTCTTCTCTACTAATTTGATCATACTAAATCACATATGATCATTTATAGTCATATATATATATATATATATTTGGTTGAAGTAGACCAAATCATCTATTTTTTCTTCTTGGGTTGTAGTGGGTAAGTTTATTATCTTCATATATGCATAGCAATTGTCTTTGTTAACATAGCATCATATGTTGATGGTCAGAATATCATATTTAGTTGTGTATATATATATATGTGTGTGTGTGTGTGTGTGAACCCACTTGTAATTGGTTTAATTAAGTAGTATATAAGCGCATGACACGATTAGTAAAACTTTATATGTGTGCATGTATGGTAAATTTTGTATCAACTCATGTTTTGGTGGCTTACCACCAAAGTTCTAAAAGGGTAATTTTATTTGCAATTTTATTTATAGGTGTGTGTATGTATATATATTAGTTTTCTAGTTTTAATAATGTTATAAAGATACAAATGGTACTCCATATATTAAATTTGTAAATATGAGATTTTATAATTATATTTAAGTGCAGAGTGAATGATTTATACTTATATGTGTAGAATGTTATTGCTGTATTATGATTGAAAGTTTAAAACTTGAACTAGTGATTTAGTTCTCGATGGCTTTATATTAAGTAGATTTTCTTAAATTCTATAGGCATTAAATATTTTCTTACTACTAATTAGCACCATACACAAGTAGATTTTCTTAAATTCTATAGATATCAAATATTTTCTTACTACTAATTAGCATGTTGTACGTTTATTTGTTTGTATCTCCAAGAGAAATCAGTATGGATGTGATGATTTTGTAATAGAATTTCTATCTTTCCAATACGTCCTCAAAAACCAAGTACAACGATGATTATTATGAATAATAGACAATTTAGCACATCTAGCTCGTTGAGGACATCGATGCCTTCTATTAATTACCTTTTGTCTCAGCATGAGGTAAGTAGAAATTCACTTCAACTGCATCATAAGATTATTATTGTAATACACATGATTACTAGATCATTTGTATTTATGGCATAAAGGCACATGTATAGTTTTATGAAGAAAATCATCATACAATGAAAAGGAGATTGTTTGTATGTGCACTGTGTAGTTTACTTGTAAGTGGCATTAATTAGTTTCATGGGTGAGATTGGGACTCAAATGGTTTCATGAGATAGATTTGGACTATTTTTTGGACCTTTTTATAGTTCCTAAGATCGGAAGATCACAATGTCTCATGGGTTAAATTGAGGCACTATTTTTTGGTGAAGGTTTATTAGTATGCATGCATGATTTATAATAGACTTGGCTGGGCAACTCATGGTGTACATAACTATGCAAGCATTAAAAGTTTTTATGATATGATAGGTAGATGAAAAATTTTATGAGCCCATACATGATGCCACTTCATTGGTTTGCATAGTTTTTATTTACGAGGCATTAGCTCATATTGTTATTGTGATGTAGATGAGGGTACATCTCAATAGTATTGATTTAAAGGTCGACTGGCACGCTCTCTATTCTCATGACTCTACGCATATGGACACTGTTGACCTTCCATGAGCACACTTTGGTTTAAATATCATATTTTAATTACTAAAGGTTTGATATATGTACGGTTCGGACAGCATTTCATTTTGAGATGTAAATTATTATAATTATTTTGCAAACTACAAAGTTTTCAAAAAGTTTAAATTTACCCGCTATTTTCTTAAATAATTAATTTAGTTTTACATAGAATATGATGCCGTCTAGCTTAGTTATATATAAGCAATATGATTAAATAAGACGGGTTTTATATAGAATATGACGCCATCTAGCTTAGTTTAGTTTTTTTTTTATTTAGATTTCTATTAATACCTTAAAATTATAATTCTTATTCAAAGTTTGACAACCAATGAATATTGAGTTTTCAGTTTGTTTTCTCGTCTTGAATTCTTGTTCACCTTCTAATTCTGTTTCTTCTCGTTCTGATTCTCTTCTTGATTTTGTTTCTTATTTTTTCCTATTCTATTCCTTTCTTTGATTTCTATCTTCGTTCTACATTGTATCCCGGTCCTACATAACATATATTTATACACGTATGAAATAACCTTTAGAAGTGAATGGGGTATTTTGTAAGTGGATCGGTTCCTCAGAAGTAATTGGAATAAGTATCAAAATTTCATTTTTGTAGTTATTTTTCCTAAAAAAATTTTGAATTCTTTTTTTGTTTGAGGGAATATTTAATTTCTTGATGTTTGTAATACCAATAAATAAATACACAGTGAGATAAAAATCACCTGTAAAAATATAGTTCCCTAGGCATTATTAGCATTTTTTAATCCTAATTATTTTTGTTGACTTCTTGGTCTCAAAATATTTATAATTAATTTTTTTGCTGCAAGTATTTAATTTGCTAAATCCAGATTTTTGTGTTTAAAATTCAAATCATATTTATCTGGTATTTTAAGAAAATTTATTTTGAATTTTGTGATTTATTTATTCGGATGTTATAATTAGTTTAAATTATTTTATCCAAATTTAGCCGTTGGAGATTGAGTGTTTATATTCAAATTTGAGCTTGAAGTTCTCTAGATCATTTTAATTCATATTTTTCATTCCAAATTTTCAACTTGTTGCTAAAGTTATTTGGCTGGTTTTGCAGATATTTTGGATTTCAAATATATATTAGAATCAAATTTCATCAAGATTCTAACATATAACATGTTTTCAGTTTGAATTTATTTGATTGCAGTCTGTCACCACAATACACAGTATTAACGTTTCGTTCGTACATTGACTGCTGATATTTCGGGCTGAATTTAGAATGCAGATTTTTATGAGGTGTTTGGGAGTGGTGGGAACCACTCTTTCCCACCACAAAATCAGTTATAAACAGTAAAAAGCTCTCACATGCTACAGTATCAATAAAAAAATTGCTACAGTGTAAAACTTTCACATGCTACAGTAAAAGTGGTTCTTACCATTGGTTCCCACCATTTTTTCAAACATCCACTTAGAAGTTAAAATTCAAATTTGTAGTCAGATCAAGATTAAATTCGACCTATGATAAGTGAAGTGCATCTAAATGGGTATTTGGAAGGATGGTGGGAACCACTTTTACTGTAGCATGTGAGAGTTTTACACTGTAGCAAATTTTTTTTTATTGTTACTGTAGCATGTGAGAACTTTTTACTGTTCATAACTGAGTTTGTGGTGAAAACTGAGTGGTTCCTACCACTGCCAAACAACCCCTAAACTTTTCCCATACGTAGACTTTTGCTTGTTTAAAGAGGTCATACTTGTGATATTTGATCTTTAGAGCTTGATTGAGAGAGAAAACAAAGCACTCATAGGCTCCAACACTTGGATCTCACGTCTTGTAACCCTCGTGCATTTTGCCAATTCGAAGTAACTCCAAGGAGGAGCTAAAGACTAATCGTTGCTCAAGGTATGCTTGTTTGACCGAAGGTGAGATTTAGAGCAGGACGAGAAGTCTAAATGCAAGTCCAGAATGAGATTTAGTGGGTGTTGGATTAGTATAGATTCTTAGGCCTTGTCTGTTTTTGTTCTCAAAATTTTTAGAAATATTTTTACATGTTTTTTGAGACAAAAATTTTAAAAACACTTTCAGTATAATTTTTAAAAAATTCTTATTTTTCAAAACAAAAATATTTTCACCTATTTTAAAAACAATACCAAACAATAGTTTTCTTATAATCCCAATCATTTGCAATTGTAACTTCTTTTTATCTAGTGTGATCAACACCTGTTGTTTTTTCTAGTAAGAGTTTTGATCAAGTTTAATAACCATATTGCTCTGTCATTTATTCTATGCTTATTTACTTTCACAATAATTTTTTAATATTGTACTAACAGGGTGTTATTAAGGTGTTTTGTGTGCATAAAATACTATTATATAGTTTGTCAGGTCCTTGCAGGCATTTTTGACGACAATTTTTAACTTTTACATCACTAAAAGTTGTACTATAAGACAATAGTTCTGGCAAAAACTGTCATCGTAAGTGACACCTTTAACAAAGGTTTTCATAAAATCGCCCTTAGAAGTGCCCTCTGTAGTTTGGGTCTGCGCTCAAGCACAGATTAGGCAACAGCTAAAATCCATTGTAAGACGTGAAAAACTTTGACGGCTTTCAATTAACTGTCATGAAAACTTTTAATCACAGGTATTTTGAACCTTTCATGCTAGTGTATTTTCACTTTACTCGCTCTTGTTAGGAAAATTTTATGAACCAAGCAAAATAACAGAGAACAAAAAAAACAAATGAAAAATAAAAGCAAAAATCATATCAAAGATTTTTATACGGGTTTATCAATTTAACTACGTCTTTTTTTTTGTCACCGTAGATTCCACTATACTGTTGAAGAAATTTGTTACAGAGAAACTTAATCACTCTTGTGTTTTTCTCGCATTCAAAAGATGTTTCCTAACTTCACACTCTCAATTCTCTGACATTAAGTCCCCATAATATTGGGTATTTATAGAGTACATGAAAAAAGGAGAGAACCCTAAAAAACCCTTTAAAAACAAACACAAATTCGCATCTCATGCCACGATGCTGCCTTCTTGGCGCCACAGCGCCACTTCAAATGCGCCATTCCTTGGCACTGCGGCGCCACGAGTAACTTCTTCGGAGCTCCTCGATGCTGAGACTTGGCGCCAGGCTTGCTGTCCTCTTTTGCGCATTTGTGCACACCAGCGCCGAGCACCCATGGCTAGGGCTGCGGCTTTCAAACCTTTTTTTTTTTCCTCCAATTTGCTTCTTCAATCAAGCTTCATATGATTTGGCTCCACATCTTGTACACCTCTAGCATATATTGAATAGTTCCTTGGTATAGGTCTGACACCCTATTTCGACCCTTTTCATTAGAACACTGGACTCATCACGCTCTTTAACCTATAAAATCATCCGGAGTTATGGCATCTGTTCTTTTTACGGGGACTTATTAAGTCTATGTTACTTCTAAAATATATATGATTCAATAGCAATTTATGTTACCAACACTCGTTATGATATGGTTAGACCAATAACATTCGTTAACATGATGCTAAACATTAACATTTCGAAAGTTTTGTTGCTTGATCGAGAACAATAGACAACAACAAGTTGGTGTTTTTCCTTTCAATCAGAAAATCAAACGATTGTATTGATGCACGTTCTATAATCTATGACTATATCTAATGTCTATACATATATATACATATTATATTTGAAAAGTAAAAAAAAGAAAATATAAATGTTAACAGCAAACATTTATATTTAAATAACAAAGATCGTGTACTTCTAATTCCAATCTAATGTTTTATTTATTAGAGACGTGCCAGCTTTGCATGCATATGGAGATTTGTCTCTGTGTCTTTTAATGCTCCTTTTGTTGCATTTGGTATGTGTTTGTTTGTTTGTTTTGTTTTTCTTGTTACTTGTTTCAGAAAGTCGGACCTCTATTTACCCTTTAATCAAGAGATAGATAATGCAATTTATTAAAAACATAGGGTGAAATGCAACAATTCAAAAAAAAAAAAAAAGAACACAAGTGGATTTTTGTTACAATAAATCTCTTGCCAATTGCCATAATTCATTAAAAATATTGGTGAATATTCTATCTAATTGACCAGCGTAATACGTGGACTAGACATTAATTAATAATCCACTAATATGCAGGTAAAGTATCAAATCGATTTGACAACACAACTTCTAATCATATTACCTTTTTAAGACCACCCCAAGAATCATAATATACTATATCCAATTGCAAATTACTTCTGTCTCACACCATTGGCAGAAAATGGGAGATCTTGGCATGGTTCAATTAACAAACTATTTTTCATTATAGTTTCTGCTGAAATTCTTTGATTTGACATTCAATCTCTACCCTTTTTGTTTTTTTCTCCCTTTCTTAAGAAAGGGAAAGAAAACCCTTTCCTTCTTTTGAAATGGCCCAAAAAGTTTTGTCCAAAATCCACCCAAATGATGCCGATTAGGAACCTTAAATTTTTAGATAAAAGGGGAAATGGCTATGACGGAAAAATTGTGGCTTTAAGCAAACACAAATCATATAGACGGGCTTGTTTTAACTGACCAACCTAACTCATAGAAAACAAGTAATCCAGTTGAAAAGACAAAGGTACACTGCATTCACGCACCCGAACCTTTTGTTATTTACAAGTTGCAACTTAAATTTTAATGTTTACA
Source organism: Artocarpus hirsutus (assembly GCA_946598075.1). NCBI lineage: Eukaryota > Viridiplantae > Streptophyta > Magnoliopsida > Rosales > Moraceae > Artocarpus > Artocarpus hirsutus. The sequence continues at coordinate 4,788 of CAMOHE010029399.1, read as the reverse complement.
TCTATGACTTAGATTTGATAATTCTTGGCAACACACTTGAATTAATAAGGGATAATCGGCTAAAATTTTAAAAGTTCAAGGTCTAACTTGCCAACCATTGAAAAAAATTGAAGGTGTATTTATACTAAAGTATTTGAGAATTATTATTCATTAGTTGACATTTGTTAGCTATTGGGCTATAATTATAACGATTCTTAAATTTAGGGTCTACTTTATTAAAATTGAAAGCCCGAGATCTAAAAATTCACAAACAATAAGTTGAGGGTGCGTGCACTAGTGTAATCAACCTAGAAAGAACAAAGCAATTCAAAGGCTATTACCTGTTTTTTGGAGAAATTTGCTTTGATGTTTGGCAAACTCAGTTCAAGTTTATCAATTCCAACTCAAATGGTATAAATCTCTCACATACTATTGTGTAAAATAAAAATATGATATAATATAAAGCTCTCACATGCTATAGTACTTTCAGTTCTAACCTTTAGTTTCAATTCACCTCCCAAACACTACATGCCTCATCGCATATCCTTCTTTGGGTTTGGCTCTCTCTTTTGCAATGCGGATTCCCTGTGCTAAATGAGTGCAAGCAAAGGCACACAAAAGCCACACAAAATTGCTGGTTCTCTCACTCATTGTTTCTCTAGCAACGTGATTGACACATACAACCTTTTCTTTTATTTATTGTGATTATTGTGGTCCTCATTATAAGTAATGCTTGTGAGTGTGGCCGAGACCAGAAGCCAAATTAGCTGTCTCCTCCCAACTTGTGTGGGACTCTTGTGTGGTTTCTGTTCAAGTATTGGTCCACTTGCTTTTGCCATGTGGGTTCACAACAATCCCAAACAGATCTGGAACAATTTTCAGAGCCTAATTTTTTCCTAAAATTTAATTTATGCTCTTAAAATATTTACAAAAGTTAAAAAATGTGGATTCATACTTGCTAGAATTACATACATACGCCGTAGGATTTTTAAAAACTATTCAGTGACTTTTGTTGATGAAAAATACTTAATATTGATTTTTTCAACTTAAGGTGGAGAATTTGAACTCTTTATTTACGGTAGTATCAATTACAGAATTACTATTAGCATATGCCTACTAGCTATCTTAATGGATTAAGTACTCTAGTAGCTATAGAGAAGCCTAATTATTATCTTATAACTCAACAAGGTAACTTCTTAAAAGGTCTTGTGCATCATCTTTACCATCACATAAAGGAGGATCGGTTTAATTCATGGATTCTCCATAGCAAATAAACATTTAATTTTTTTCTTTCTTTCTTTTTTTTCTTTTTTTTTTTAAAAAAAATTTTCTTCTTCTTCTTCTTCTTCTTCTTCTTCTTCTTTTATTTTTGTATCTCTGTTGGGGTATAATTCGGACAGGCCCAAATTGACCATGGGCCCTAGTGGCCCAACAATGTTGATCAAGCGACTCGAACAGGTCGCACGATCGAATCGATTATTCAATTCGTTCGTTGGAATTGGTTCCTCGAACCGACTATTCGATTCTTTCAGGGTACCGTTCGTCCGGATCGTTCGTATCGGTTCGATAGATAGCACGTTCTAACGGTTAACGCACGTTAAGTACAGGACCGAAGTAGTGGTTTCTGCAGCAAATCATCAACCGACACGTGTCTCAGTATCACAATTATTTACGAAGCATTACTCCACTCCACCTGACGGTTAATGACCATGTTTCAATTCCATAGTCTATATATAGGGGAAGGTAGCTTCAGAAAAAGGAGATATATAAAAAAAGAGAGACAGACACTTTGCCTGATTATTTTCTCATCTATTCCAACTTTCTTGTAGCCTTGCAATTTGTATGAAGAAAACTTGATAGTGAACTACAGTAGACGTAGCTCTTCATTAACAAAGTGAACCACTATAAATCTGGCGTGTTATTTTATTCCTGTTTTATTTCTTTCATTTAAATCTAATCTTGTGTGCATATCTGAGTAGACAGGTCTATCTAACGGTGATTTGAGGCCCAAGTTCCCGATTACTTAATTTGGTATTTCAACAATTTAATTGTAGGAAAACTCGTCTACAGTTTGGCACCCACCGTGGGCCCATCAAGTCGTCAACTCCAGGATCTAGAGACTCGGATTGAAATGGCGGACAGCGTGGACAACCAGCGCACTCTAGAAACCGCGGTGGAAGAGACCAAAGGGACAACCCGAGACCGACATATGGAAACTCTTGTAGCAGAGGTGGAGACCCTGAAGAAAACACTCCAGGACCAAGCAGCACTCTCTTAGGAACAAGACATGAGGATGGAACAACTGAGCAGTGAGAACTTGACTTTAAGGAGCCAAATCAGTTATCAAAACTCTCAGATGGCTTCGCAGTCGTATTATTATCCGTATTATGGGTATTCAACATTTCCAGCTACTTCAGCAACACAGTGGCAATTTCATACCCCACAACCAGGAAGACAACAACGAACTCACAGCCTGATTGAAAGAATGCAGCCGCTATACTCATCATCGACTCCAGCACCAGCAACAGTGGCAGCCGGCGTAGCTACGACGACTCCAACTACAGCAAACATCGATGAGGAATGCAGACTTCGTAACGAAGAGATAGAAAGAAACAAAGGAGTCAAATTGACGGTCCGAAAAGAAGAACCAACTGTCAATCTGTTGACCCCGGAGTCGATTCAAACCATGATGAGAGAAATGCTCAAGCAGAACTCCAAATTCATAGAAGAAAAAATTGACGAGAAGGTTTCCAAGGCCACGAGCAAGACCACGGCGTTGGACGACATCTCCAAAAGCATTCGGGATACTCCATTGATGAGGAGAATTACTTCAATAGTACCTCCAAAGTACGAAAACATCGTGTTCGCTTGCTTCGATGGAACCTCGGATCCTAAAGACCACCTGCTGCAATACAAGAACGTTGTCAGTGCTACAAGCATCCCGGACTCGATCCTCGATGAGATGATGTGCAAGTTGTTCGTACAATCTCTCAAAGGCCCAGCCCTTCGATGGTTCAGCAACCTCAGGACGGGATCGATAGATAGCTTTGAGGAACTGGAAAATCAATTCGTCAAATCATATTCGGTGCATATTAAAACAGAAAAAATGACCAAAGATTTGTGGTCTGTTGTCCAAAGCCTAGGCGAGCTGTTACGGCCTTATATTAAAAGATTTAACAGAACTCTCTCCGAGATTTTAGATTTAGAAGACGGAACAGCCTGAGAAGCACTGAAGAAGGGACTCCTGCACAGGTCATCCTTCAAAAACAACATTTGTTTCGACTACCCACAAACGATCTAGGAAGCACTGAATAGAGCTAAAGGCTGGATCGACCTAGAGGAAGAAAACGAGAGGTACAAACGAGAGTTCACAAGGACGAAAGGTTAGAACAGAATAAACCAGAAGCAGCAACACCAACCAAACCGACGAGGACAGACGAGAACACCACCAAGAAGAGAATGGAGGCGAAAAGACGACAAGCCTAGATCCACGACAAGACCCCTATCACCACCAAAATATGCCCTGAGATATCGCCATCGGAACTAGTCGCTCAGCTAGAAGGAAAAGACTATGTCCGATGGCCTGGCAAATTGCCTGCGAGCCATTCACGAGATAAGTCGAAGTACTGTGAGTTTCATCGAGATACAAGGCACTTGACGATCGACTGTAAAGCTTTGCGATCAGAAATTACGGAGCTTCTCAAGAAAGGTCATTTAAGAGAGTATCTCTTGAAAAGAGGGAGGAGGACATATGGGCTCGACAAGGAACGAAGAGGGCGAAGGAATGAGCAAACCGACGAGAAGACACCACCACCACCACCAGTAAGGAAGGTAATAGGAGCCATTTGTGGAGGCTCGATTTTTAGCGATGATTTGGTCAACCAGATGAAATCCCATCAAAGAAAAGCAAATAAGCAACCACAAGCACTGCTCAAAGTGATCATCCTAAATATGAAATTTTATTTCATAGTGACGAGACGATTGGGCTAGACTCACCACACGATGATGCATTAGTTATCAAACTAAACATCACAAATTGTGAAATAAGCAGGATTCTGGTTGACAACGGGAGTTTCGCTAATATTCTCTTCCTCTCGACTCTAAAAGAAATGGAAATAGGAGAAGAAGAAATCGAGAAGTCACTGACGTCGCTGGTCGGATTCAACGGGGAAGCGACCACAGCAATCGGGAAGGTCAGGCTTCCAGTCTACGCAGCAGGAGAGAATAAACTAAACAATTTTCTGGTCATGGATTGCCCATCGGGGTACAATATAATTCTTGGGAGGTCTTGAATTCATGCCATGAAGGCAGTCCCTTCTACTTACCACCAGAGGATAAGGTTCCCAACGAAAAGAGGAGTTTGGGAAATTCGAAGAAACCAGGAGGCGACAAGGAGCTGTTACGTCGCAGCAATGAAGAGAAAAAAGCTTTATAGCAATTACAGCCGAACGAGCAGAATGAATCAAATAAGCAGAGCTGCGTCGAACCGATTTTGGACTAGTTTGATGAAATCTAAATATACCCAGGGAATGAAAAACAAACAGTGAAGATGTGACATCCGGCCCGAGTGTACTCCCTCAAGCCTCTATAGGACCCACCTTGCGGGGCCCTCGGACTTGTGGTCTTATTGGTAGACCATCCCCGTGCCGCCCACTCATTCGTACTGTCCCCTCTGGGGCCCTCTGGCCCCGCAGGGATTTCTTCCGCGTCCCTCGGGTTTGAACCTCAAACCTCCCTTAAGAGGTTCTTATTTCCTTCTCGAGTACCAATTAAGCTACTAGCTTAATTGGTACTCGAGAAGGAAATAAG
>CAMOHE010029395.1:823-15059 GCA_946598075.1 Artocarpus hirsutus | reverse complement strand
TGAGTTTATGAAAAGTTTGAAATCTATATTCATGATGGTTTTATGATGATTTCTCATGATGATTTTTCATGAAGTATTATTATGAAGTTTTTAAGGTATGAAAGTTTATGCATATTTTGATGATAATGTTTTTCAAAACATGAAAGTATAAATATGTATATATGTATCACTTAAATAAGTGTTGCACACCCAATGAAATGTTAAGTTGTGATATAATATGATATGATATGATATCATGTTTGGTTTGGGATTAGCTACTCCTCTCCTCTCATGACGGCGCGCCTATGATGATATTAATGGCGCAACACTTGGGCCCTTAAGATAAAATGAATAATATTTTAATATGGACAATGTAAAGAAAGATATGTTCCTTTTGAAAATGTGCCTGGTGCACTATTATGATGATGATAATGATGTTCATAAAATGTTTTAAGTTGTGAGATTTACAAATGTACTTACTAAGCATTAGCTTAATCAAGTTTTACATCATGTTGCAGATAAGAGTTAGAGACTTATGGATTAGGTGGAGGATACTGACGAGCATGTGAGCTGAGGAAGATGAATTGCACATGAAAGAACGCCAAAGAAAGAGATTTTAATGAAATAAACCATGATTTACGATTCTGAGTATGTTTATTATTTTTTAATTTTAAGGATTTGAATTATGTTTTATAATTTTTGAGTATATTTATTTGATGGACTTTTAAGATTTGAACCATGACACTTTAACTTTATTATTTTATAAATTTTTTTCCGCATTTGAAACTATAAAACTTGTTTTAAAACAAAATTTTTATAACAGTTCGGCCTGCCGACCATTATTTGTCGGACTGCCGAAGAGATTAATCGACCTGCCGGTTACCATGTATTGGCCTGCCAAACTTAATAATTTTAAAACACCATTTTGCAAAGCCTCGGGCGGCCTATTGATGGATGACCTTCGGCCAGCCGATAGAGTTCGGCTTGCCGAAGTCACAAGTTTGACATGCCGAACTGTGTAAGAAATTTTGACCATGTGTTTTTATGAATTTAGTATTTGGTGAGATAAGCTATTTAAAGAATGTTTATAAATGAGTAATAAATTGATGTATATTTATATGCATATAAAAAAATTTTCATGGATCTTGGTTTATGTTCTCAAATTACCTTTTCATTAATTAGTTTATTTTATAAATAAAAGTATTACGAAACGAATGTAACGACATTTGTGACGTCTGTAAAGGGGGGCATTATAGGCTTTGGTATCATAGCGAATTTCTGTTTTCAATTCATATCGCCACACGTCAGTCCAAGTCCTCCAAGTAAGTATGTTTTAAAGTTTAATGGTAAGATGCTAGTATGATGATAAGAATAAGGTTTAGATGTTTAATGATAGTGCCTTAGTAGTGAAAACCTGTCTCATAAATTAGAAGATTATTCTTAAGTTCCTAACTCTTTTAGGAAATCAATTATGGATGGCCGTAGAAGAATGCAAACCCACACTTAGACCAACGAGATGTTGACGACGATGATTGCTGAGCTGCAAAGGTAGTTGGAGGAACAAAGAAGAGAAATTGCTGAATTAAGGGCCAACGGCAGCAATGACGAACGATGAGGCAATGACGTACCTCCTCCTCCTACTCCCCAGCCACAATTTAATGAAGTCCCGGCTCCTGCTGCTGAACCTAGAGCAGTCTATCAGGAACCCCTACTAGTCCGATGGAAAAGAGTTAAGCCAGCACTCTAAGACTCATGGGCTTCATTGATAATGAGAAGGTTCTCTATGCATCGTACTGCCTCACCATGGAGGCCAGGATTTGGTGGGACAACATCGAACAAAGCAAGAACGTTGAAGAGATGTCATGGGCTGACTTCGTTCATGAGTTCAATACGAAGTTCTTCCACATGAACATTACCAGGAAGCACTACGACGAGTTTGAGAATCTATGCCAGGGAGATATATCGGTTACAAATGTGGTGGCCAGGTTTGATCAACTAGCCCGCCTTTGCCTAGGGATGGTTAGCGACAAAAGTGAAAGGGTCAGAAGGTTGATCAGAGTTCTTAGGCTAGAGATTGCTACTATAGTTGATAGGGCCAGTCCACCTAGAAGCCAGGAACAGGTTGTCTTGACAGCACATCGTGCTAAGTTCCATTAGTCAAAGTTAAGAAGAAACCAGCCTCAGTCAAGTCAGCCAGCCTATAATGCAAACAACCAAAACCGCCCTCCACACCGAAACAACAATAGCTAGCATTGGAGGAACAATAAAAGGAAGGGCAACTCTCAGAACCATCAGAGTCTAGGTAACAAGAGATATCATGGTGGCCAACCCAACAACAACAGCCACAGGCAGTTTCAACCGTGTAATAATTGTGGAATGAATCATCTTGGAGAATGCCGTATGGGAACCAACAAGTGTTTTATATGTGGACAAGAAGGTCATTTTGCTAAGAACTGCCCTAACCAGATGAACGCTCAAGCCCCATAGAGAGCTCCTCCAGCCCAACTCCATCGAATGCAAGCTTCCCTTGAAGGGCCACTGATTAGTCAAGGAAGACTTGAAGCCCCACCTATGAATGCCCGCATATATGCCATGATGAAAGAACAAGTGACTACTAAAGCCTCAAATGTGGTCACAGGTCAGATAACAAGCCTATCTATTAATGCTTAAGTTCTCTTTGATATAGGTGCTACACATTCTTTTGTATCATCATCTTTTGCTAAGAAGTTAGGGGTTTGTTTAGAGCCTATGAGATAGGGATTTACTATAGCACTACACTCCGGGGAAGTGATGATATCTATGCACTGTTTGCATACTATTCCCCTATGGATTTTTGATAGGAAACTCTTCGTCGACCTCATTGTGATCAACATGTATGATTATGAGATGATCCTCGGGATGGATTTCCTGAGCAAGTACAATGCTTCCATTGAATGCCACAAGCGAAAAGTACTCTTCCAACCAGAAGGGGAACAGAAGTTCGAGTATGTGGGTGAGCCCAGGAAGAAACCTAGTATGTTCTTGTCAGCCATAAAAGCTAGGAACTTGTTAGCTAGCGGCTGCATGGGTTGCCTGGCAAACATTGTTGATAAAAGCCAAGAAGAAAAGACAAGGATTAAAGATATGGCAGTGGTACGAGAATTTCCATATGTGTTTCCAAAAAATCTGTCAAGCCTACCTCCTGATAGAGAAGTTGAATTCGAGATCGAGCTTGCGCCAGGCACTGACCCGATTTCAAAGGCATCGTACAGGATGGCTCCAGCAGAGTTAAAGGAACTTCATTCCCAATTAAAGGAACTGCTTGACAAAGGCTTCATTAGGCCTAGTAACTCACCGTGGGGAGCCCCAGTATTGTTTGTCAAGAAGAAGGATGGATCTATGAGACTCTACATCGACTACCTCGAATCGATGACTTGTTTGATCAGCTAAAGGGTGCATCTGTGTTCTCGAAGATTGACTTGCGGTCGGGATATCACCAGCTGAAGATTAAAGGAGACATTCCTAAGATAGCCTTTAGATCAAGGTATGGTCACTATGAATTTGTGGTTATGCCTTTTGGTCTAACGAACGCGCCTGCAGCCTTCATGGACCTGATGAATCGGGTATTCAAGGATTTCCTTGATAGATTTGTTGTTGTGTTTATCGACGATAATCTTATTTATTCGAAGAGTTAAGAAAAACACGAGGAGCATCTAAGAATTGTGTTGGAGACATTAAAGAGACACAAGCTATATGTGAAATTCTCCAAGTGTGAATTCTGGCTTGATAGAGTGTCCTTCTTGGGCCATGTAATATCAAAGGAAGGGATTATGGTTGATCCTGCAAAAGTAGAGGCTTTTTTCAATTGGAAACAACCGATGAATGTAAGTGAGATCAGAAGCTTTTTGGGCCTAGCAGGTTCCTATCGGAGATTTGTGGAAGACTTCTCTAGGATAACAGCGCCACTCACGAATCTAACCCGCAAGGGAAAGAAGTATGAATGGACAGAAGCATATGAGAAGAGTTTTCAAGAATTGAAGAAGAGGCTAACAACAACTCTAGTCTTGGCCATTCTGGAAGGAAACGACGAATTGGTGATTTACAATGATGCATCTAAGATGGGCCTCGGTGCTGTTCTAATGCAGAATGACAGGGTGATTGCCTATGCCTCAAGACAATTAAAGGATTACGAGAAGAATTATCCTACTCATGACCTTGAGTTAGCGGCCATTGTTTTCGTGTTAAAAATATGGAGACATTACCTATATGGGGTCCAATGCAAGATCTTCATAGATCATCAAAGCCTAAAGTACTTCTTCACTCAAAAGGGCCTAAACATGAGACAGCGGAGATGGCTAGAGTTGGTGAAGGATTATGATTGTGAAATCTTATATCACCCTGGAAAGGCTAATCGAGCAGCTGATGCTTTGAGCAGGAAGTCAGCGGCTATGCTAATGTCAATGCAAGCAATGTCTCAGGCTTTAAGAAAGGAAATTCAGGACTTTCGTTTGGAACTTGTCATAGGCCAGCTATCAGCACTCACTCTTGCTCCAATGCTACACGATGAGATTCGATGTAAGCAAGATAAAGACGTAAGCCTCGCAAGGATTAAGCAGGAAAAAAAGGAGGGGAAATGTGAAGAGTTCGAATTGCGGATGACGAAACTCTGCACCTCAAAGACCGCTTATGTGTTCCAACGTTGATGGCCTAAGGGAAGAATCTTGGCAGAAATTCATGACACTCCTTACTCAATTCATCCAGATGCAACAAAGATGTATAATGATCTAAGGGATAACTTCTAGTGGTTTGGAATGAAACGTGATGTTGCTGTGTATGTAAAGAAATGTTTGACATGTCAGTAAGTTAAAGCTGAACACCAGAGACCTGGTGGTGATTTACAGTCAATTCAGATATCGGAATGGAAATGGGAGGATATCACAATGGATTTCATTACTGGATTGCCCAAGACTATGAACGGTTATGATGTTATATGGGTCATTGTGGATCGATTGACGAAAACGGCCATTTCATTCCTATCAAGATCACTTACTCTATGGAATGGTTAGCGGAACTCTATGTCAAGGAGATTGTATGACTTCATGGAATTCCTAAGTCTATCATCTCAGACCATGATGGCAGGTTCACATCTAAGTTCTGGAAAAGTGTACAGGCTGCAATGAGGACCAAGTTGCACTTCAGTACAGCTTTCTATCCTCAGACGGACTACCAAACAGAGAGGACGAACTTAATCTTAGAGGATATGCTTTGGGCTTGTATTCTCGACTTCAAGACCAACTGGTGTAAAGTGTTGCCGTTAGCGGAATTCGCATACAACAACAACTACCAGGTGACAATTGAGATGGCACCTTATGAGGCCCTATATAGGCAGAAATATAGGTCGCCTAAATGTTGGCATGAAGCTGGTGAAAAGAATTTGATGGAAAGCGTTAACGATGAAAAGACTGATTTTGTTAACGAAACCTCTGAGATGAGATGATAAGGAAGAGAATAGAGACCGCTCAGAGCCGACAGAAGAGTTATGCTGAGAGAAAAAGAAGACCCTTAGAATTTGTTGTAGGCAAATCTATGTTCTTAAAAGTTGCACCGATGAAAGGAGTTATGACGTTTGGAAGGAAAGGCAAGTTGAACCCGAGGTTTATTAGACCATATGAAATTGTGAAGCGGATAGGCAAAGTAGCTTATCAGCTAAGGTTGCCTTCAGAAGAAATATGTCCCAGACCCAACGCACGTGATTGAGCCATAAGTGTTAGAGATACGAGAAGACTAGAGCTATGAAGAAAAGCCAGTGGAGATTCTTGATCGGAAAACTAAGACCTTGAGGAGTAAAGAAATTCTATTGGTTAAGGTGCTATGGTGAAATCACCAAGTGGAAGAAGCCACATGGGAATGCGAAGATGACATGAGAGCTAAGTATCCGTAATTATTCTGAGTTTTGAGGATGAAACTCTTATAAGATGGGGAGAATTGTGACACTCGCCAATTTTCATGCAGTGTATGAGGAAAGACGTTATGTAATTTTATTAATGATTTATAATTTAATGATACTAACTATTTTATGTTAAGTGTTATGACAGGTGACGGTCACGTGGAATTGATGTGCTCAAAGTGTTCATGTCAATTATGTTGTATGTTATATGATAATTTTTGCAATAATTAATGTTTTGTTAAACTTTGTTGTGTAAGGCAGTTCGGCAGGCCGAAATGACCCTTACGGAACGACAGGCCGACGAATATAATCGGCAGGCAAGACCTCATACATTCGGCAAGCCGAAGTGGGACATCAATAGGCTGATGACAGCTGACAAGCAATCAACAAAAATTTCCTAAAATGGTGACGATGATGATTGGATAATGATTGTTGATTGATTGGCATATTATTGGATTGATTTTTTTTAATTTTGATAATGGAATTTTTGACTTTCACGATTGATGATGATTTCCTTATTTTAGACTCGAAATATGGTAAGTTTGAAAGATTGGTTGACTCTTCCCAAACTCTCCTCAATTTTCCAAGATTATGCATGCTTATTTGGGGAAAATTTTCTATCAAATTCAGAACTTAATCCTCCCCACATATCACTCCCATCGTTATTCACACACTCTCTCTCTCAAAATTTCTCTCAGACATATTCTTCCTTCTTTCTTCTACACATCTTTCTCCTTTCTCTCTCTCCCTCAATTCTCCTGCAAATAATTGAAAGAAAAAGTGAAATTTCGTTTGGGGTAAATTCAAGGAAGTTTGAGAAGAAGTTGTTTTGAGGTAAGAGACTCTTCTCAACAATTCTGAAATTTTGAACACCCTGTAATCCGACTGCTATATCTTTCTCTACAAATTTTTTTTTTCTCTGAATTTTTAATATGTTATTCATGTACATGTTATGTGCTAACCCTCAAAATTTCACCTCAATTGGATTTTTCTACGTTGAGATATGAATTTTCTTCTCTCTGTCACTCACTGCTGATTTATGCTAAACAGTAACGTTGTATTGTATCTATGTTCCAACCCTTATATCTTTGCCTACAAATTTTCGTTTGCTCTGAAATTTTAATATGATTTTCATGAATATTCTATGTGATGTTGCTCCAAATTTCGTGCCATTTCGTGTTAAGTAGGCTGAGATATTAAATGTTCACGCTCTACATCTCATAATGAATTGTTGCTGATTGGTTATGTTGCACAAAAACGTGCTTTTTGTTCATATTTCAAATGAATGTAGTTGTGCATGAAATTTGGCAAATATGTTCTTGAATATGTTAAGTTATGAACTAGAAATTTTGGTGATGATTTGATGAATATTTTATGTGATATGGAATTTTCATTAAGACTAGGTTTTTAGAACTGTTTTATCAATGAATTGAGGAATTGTTGTTGGATGAAGTTTTTGAATGACTTAATAATTTTATTTGGTGATGAGAATTATAGTACTACTGTAAATGTATGTTAATATGATGTCATATGAATTTTGAGTCTAAATATATTTATTTTAATTGTTTAAGAAAATTTATCGCATGTAACTCACTGCTTAATATGAAAGAAGATATTTTGTTCCTGTTGTCCCATGCACGTTTTTAAATAGTATGGAATTTATTTAAAGGTAATTTTTGGATATGTTAAAGTTTTTAATGTCTAATGCATGCAAGATTTTGATGGAATTATTTTGAGATGTTAATAATTTATTTTATGGATGTAAGTTTTGATTGCTCACTGTGTTATTGTTGTTGGTAGATTTTGTATAGAATTATATGTGATTTATTTAAATTATTAAATGAAATTTTTATCACTAAAGAAAAATCAAGGTAATATGTGTATGTGTTATCTTTATTCTTGCCAAATTTGGTACCCAAATTGTATGTGAATGTTAAGTTATTAAATTTTAAATTCATGGAGGTCAGAAATATAATTGTGTTGAAAGTATTGTTTTAATGTTTTATGGTTAATGAAAAATGTAGTATGAATTGTCATGTTTCAAGAGATTAATGTCTGTATGATGTTCAATGAAATGGATGATATGTTGTGGTAGTTAATTCATTGAAAATAAATGTTAATTGTCATTTTTATGAAAGTATGACATGAACACAATGAGTAGTGAGCACATCGAGACCGCAGCGTCGTCACCTACAAGTTAAGGTTAAGTAAGCTTATTGAGGTAAGTACATTCTCACCTGCAACATGATAAGTTTATAAAAAGTATGAGTTTATGAAAAGTTTGAAATCTATATTCATGATGGTTCTATGATGATTTCTCATGATGATTTTTCATGAAGTATTATTATGAAGTTTTTAAGGTATGAAAGTTTATGCATGTTTTAATGATCATGTTTTTCAAAACATAAAAGTATAAATATGTATATATGTATCACCTAAATAAGTGTTACACACCCAATGAAATGTTAAGTTATGATATGATATGATATGATGTCATGTTTGGTTTGGGATTAGCTACCCCTCTCCTCTCATGACGACGCACCTATGATGATATTAATGGTGCAACACTTGGGCCCTTAAGATAAAATGAATAATGTTTTAATATGGACAATGTAAAGAAAGATACGTTCCTTATGAAAATGTGCCTAGTGCACTATTATGATGATGTTCATAAAATATTTTAAGCTGTGAGATTTACAAATGTACTTACTAAGCATTAGCTTAATCAAGTTTTATATCATGTTGCAGATGAGAGTAAGAGACTTATGGATTAGGTGGAGGATACTGACGGGCGTGCGAGCTAAGGAAGATGAATGACAAACGGCAGAATGCCAAAGAAAGAAATTTTAATGAAATAAACCATGATTTACGATTCTAAGTATGTTTATTATTTTTGAATTTTAAGAATTTGAATTATGTTTTATAATTTTTGAGTATGTTTATTTGATGGACTTTTAAGATTTGAACCATGACACTTTAACTTTATTATTTTGTAAATTTTCTTCTGCATTTAAAACTTTAAAACTCATTTTAAAATAAAATTTTTATAACAGTTCGGCCTGCCGACCATTACTGGTCAGACTGTCGAAGAGTTTAATCGGCCTGTCGGTTGCCATGTATCGGCCTGCCAAACTTATTGATTTTAAAACCCTATTTTGCAAAGCCTCGAGTGGCTTGCCGATGGATGACCTTCGGCCTGCCGGTCGAGTTCGGCTTGCCGAAGTCACAAGTTCGGCATGCCGAACTGTGTAAGAAATTTCGACCATGTGTTTTTATGAATTTATTATTTGGTGAGATAAACTATTTAAAGAATGTTTATAAATGAGTAATAAATTGATGTATATTTATATGTATCTATAAAAAAAATTCATGGATCCTGGGTTATGTTTTCAAATTACCTTTTCATTAATTAGTTTTTCTTATAAATAAAAGTATTACGAAACAAATGTAACGACATCTGTGACGTCCGTAAAGGGAGACGTTACATGAATAATGCACCTAACTTTATTCCCTTGATTACAGATCTTATGATTTTGACCATCATCTTTAAGATCATGTCTTTCGCGTAATCTTTCCATCATATGCATGACCTTAAAGGTTTAGACCGACAATCTTAGACTTTTATTTGCTTATCATACATTCAACATAAATGAACATAAAGATGACAACATTTGCTTGATGAATAAATAAACTCTTTATCAATAAAAATGTCTCCAAAAACATATTACATTTTTTCTTCTTAGGGCACCTATATCTAATAGTAACTTAGCTGTTTGGACTATCGAGAGGTCCAATTATGAAATCGATGAGATTTTAAGATGAAAATTTCCCCTCTTTTTTCATCATTTGCATTATAACCCTATATAGTTAGATAATTTGAATTTTTTTTTATATTATCTCTCTTTTTGTTAATGATAAAGAGGGAGAAAAATATGATTGACTACTTTGATTACATATATGATTGCATAGCTTGTTTTGAATCAGAGGGAGAAGATGTGATTGCTTTTCAAGGAGTTACATTTGTTTTGAATTTATGCTGGGGGAGTTTTATCTGCTTTGATTTTTATTAAGATTATTGAGATTGATATTGAGGTATAAAATTTAGTGCTTGTTTTCTTGATGCCAAAAGGTAAAATGATATGTTTCAACAAAATTGATTATTGAGAAAATTGAATTTCGGCTCACTTTTATCGATTTGAAATTTTGTCAAGCAAAAGGGTAGATGTAATATGTGATTATGCACCACTTTGGTTTTATATAGTTTATTTACTCTTTTTGCTGATGCCAAAGGGTGAGAGAATGTAATATTAAGTGCTTTAAGATTTTGGCTCAAAGTTGAATTGATTATGTCTTGAGCATCTCAGTAAGAGAAAGATCTTTGCTATTTTAGTGATTAATTTACACCTAACAAGAAAAGCTTAAGGTAAAGTATTCAGTAAGAAATTTTTGAGCACTACATTTATTTTATTTCAAGTAAGATTTCTATTATTATTTTATCACAAGCAATTAATTGTTTGTCATCATCAAAATGGGGACATTGTTGGCTCCAAGGTTTCAAATAATATATTTCTTTTTGTTTTGATGATAACAAATAATTTATATTGAGTGTGTAGTGCTATTTTGTAAAGAATTGATTCTTAGCAACTCAAGATAACTGGAAAAGATCGATCAAGCATTGGAAGCACTTGTAAAGACTTGAAGATCATTTGATTTTAGTTTAAGCCTCTTATATAAGTGAGCAACAATCTTGAATTACTTAGTTTATATAAGCTCAAATCACACACACACTAACATGCATAATTGTTCTAAATCGTTGCATAAGTTTTTGTTTATGCTTTGATCTACAAAATGTTTTCATATTTGAACTTTGTATCTAAAATGTAGACTTAAATTCACACTCAAAAAGCACATAAATCACTCAAACAAAGTTTCATAAAAACTGCATTTTGAAAACATATTTTGGGAGGTCATGTTCAACAGGACCGACTTGCCGATTATTTTGGGTTAGCCAGCTGCATACAAGAGACAGGAAGTTGGATTAACTCTCGTAGGCCTGAAGGTTCAAGAGAGTCGGCTTGTTAAATATGTCAACCAGCCTACCGAAAGCCCTGCTTCGACTTGTTGATGGAATGCTTTAGAAGTAGAATTTAATTCTTACTTTGGGTGGTTTACAAGATTTACAAGACCGCCTTTCTGGTGGTCCCAAGCAGCCTGTCTAGTGCCTTAGTAACTTCTGGATTAGATGACCATTTAGAGTTTATTTCAACAAAAATAAAATTCTAACCTTATCGAACCAAATTTTTGACCTTTCGACTAGTCTATAAAGGCTAGTTTTTTAATAGTTAAAGTTCCATTTGCAGCGGCTATTTTGATCCAAAAATGTTATTTTAGGCCATAATAGAGTACTTGGAGGATATATATACCCATCCTTTCATTATGTTCAATATCATGTATTAATTGTAAGATTTCTAACATTGTTTTGATAATAAGCAGTCATACTCTTTACACACTCTTGAGCTTACACATTCTATATTTTTCTTGAGAGTTGCTTTCACCCTCCAACATAAGCCTTACGTTGTATCCATCTATATTTGGAGAGTTTATGTTGTGAGTGAGCCAAAAATTGTTTATCATATCCTTTTGAGTGGTAGGTTACCAAGCCTTAGAAATTGAGGGAATTTTTAGTTAGCTAATCTCCATAAAATTGGTGGATTGTAAGAGGATGTGGTAAGCCTGAGTAGAGAAGTCACCGGATTATAATTGGAGTGATCGTGCCAAAAAGACAATCGAAATAGTTGAAGAGGTCGAGTGAAGGTCTTGCTCGACGATAATAAATGTAGGCATTTTGCCAAACTACTATAGATAGCACTTGCATCTCTTTTCCCTTATCTTTTTAACTTTATGCATTTATAGTTGTTTGTGCATTTGTTGTTTAAGTAATCTTTTAGAAAATTTCATTAATTATAAAAAGTTTTAAATACCTAATTCACCCCTTCTTCGGTAGCTATTCTCAGGCTAATAGTTCCAAGTGCGGTATTTATAATTTAGCATTTTGACGATAAAAACATTTAACCCGGACCCTTTGGACTATAATCGGAGTGAAAAATTTCAACACGCCTAGGGACGGAGCAAAAATGTCACGGGAGCTCAAGAAAACATATCAAGATGCCCGGGGGCGGCCATGCCATGGCATAGATCTTCTACGCGACTAGTCGCATGTAAGTATACACGATCACAAGTAATAGAGTGGGAGTATGTGTATCGTTTCCTTATGGATTGATTTGCTAAAAATTTACTATCTATTGCGATTTAAGTATTTCTAACTTTACTAGACTATAGCAATTTAATAGCAATTTTAATTTTAAAAAAAAAGAAATTCCAATAAGCAAAATTCAAATTACAGAAATCAAAATCAATAAAGGAACTATTTCACCAAATTTCCATCGCGATTGGTAATTGTCTATGTCAATGACAAATTAATTTCCCCAATTTGTTGGCATAGAACACTAATTTATCCCAGTTTTTCCTTTCCCAAATACTCAATTAAAATTTACTCAAAATAATTGATTATAATGTTCCTATTCAAAATCAATTGCTAAGGGTTCATTGTGCATGTTCTATGCTTAGTCACAAAGAAAAATATAGGTCTCCAACTATACAATTTTCTAGGATATGTTTCCCAAACCCACATTTAGAGCCCTCCTTTCCCAAGTACTAACCCTAAATACAAGATCAACTAATTAGTGCCTAATTAATTAGAGACAATAAACTCAAAGAAATACAAATAAACAGAAAATTGAATTTACTTGCATTAATTAAAGACAAAATACAAAACTCTCAGCCGCATGCTCTCTATGCTAGCATGCGGGGGTAAGCTTCTTTGCTGAGCTGGGGTGCGAAATGGGATTGAGTCAAGCTTTACAAATCCTCCTCTAAACCTATTAAAAGAAGAAAAATAAAATAAAATAGAAATAAAACTAAATATAATAAAGACAAAGCTAAACAAATGAAAATAAAATAAACTAAAGTAAAATAAAATATAATAAAAAAACAATTAACTAAATTTTATTAAAAAAATTTATTAAAAAATAAAATAAATGTAAAAACACAAAATAAAATCAATCAATTCACTTAAAAACTAAAAAAATACATAAGTTAGGATAATGAATAAATTCATCCTATCAGTAGTTGCGAGAAATTCTGGCGCAGCCATGTTGGCATGGGCGCAGTTGCAAGGCTATGGCCAAAATGTCACTTTTTGGGCACAATGGTGTGCTTGAATTGCTCCAACATGCTGTTTTTACCACCCTTTAACTTCCAGAAATCAAATTTTAGCCCTTTAATGACCTCCAAAATAAATAAATGCAATTTTTAAACTCCAAAATCCTCTTCAATCCATTTTTCATCTCATTACCTCAAGATACCTACAAAACATAAAATCACCTATTAAAGACAAACTACTTAAGAAAAAAAGTAGGGAAACAAAAGAAATTTAATTAGAAAATTATATCAATTAAGCACTTATCAAATAACTTATAAAAGAATTCTAATAACAAAACAATGCATGAAAAAATTACATGAATAAAGGATGACTAAATTTATATAAAATTTGGCACATAATATTTAGAAAATAAATGAAAGATAAAAAAGGATTTAATTCATTCAAAGAAAAACAAATGAATCAAAACCTTGACTGAATCACTGTAACACCCCGAAGTTAATTAAGTGTAATTAGAGTGTTAAATGGTGGATTAGTGTGCCATAATAAGTGTTTTTAACTTAAGTTTATTATTTTGTGAAAATTAAGAAAACTTATGTTATTTTATTCTTTTAATAATTTTTAATTAATCTAAATTGTTTTTAATTGTTAATTGAAATATTTAACTAAGCAATTTGATTTGAAAACTGTATGCTGTTGCACACAGTCTTGTAAAACTAGTTGTCTTTTCTTCCTCTATTTAAATCTCACTCTCACTCTCTCACTCACCCGTGCTCTCTCTCTCTCCTCTCTTCCCCTTTCTCGGTTCCTCTCTCACTCTCTCAATCTCTCTCTAAAATTTTGAATCAAAATTTGATTTCAAGCTTCGAGATTGTGGATTGAAGGCTCGGGAACGCGATTGAGCAACCACAAACTCGATTCAAGGTTAGTTTTCAAAATTTCAAAACTTTTTACATTTTTCAAATTTTCTTCCATTTTGAGATCTAAGCTTTTCTGAGCTTAGAAAAGCTTCAATCTAAGTTAGATGGACTTAGATTAGCTAGAATACAAACTTTGTTTCATCAAAAATGGATTGAAATCAAGATTTTTCATTTTTCCTCTATTTTCTCTAT